>JASFAT010003122.1:0-11437 GCA_031353405.1 Baronia brevicornis
CATTCTCAATCTTCAAAATAACCTGGGTGTATATGTTTATATTGTATTAAATGAAATAAGAATTTATTGCCAATCTTAAAAAATATGATTTACCTTATATCCCAGAATGTGTTGAGTGGTGCTTCGGGATTCCACATGGGCACTCTATCCGGCCTATGCAGGGCCAATAATGCGTCCATGGCTTCTTGTGATATCTCGCCCATTCCCGTATGGTGCACCAATGACACAAGCCCGTTGATTAGTTCTGTAGTTGATGATTGTATTTCTATACCCGACCGGCCGGGATTCTATTTCAAATCACAATATTTTTATAACTTGCTAAAATATATGTATTTAACAAAATTAAATAATTATTTCTATTTCTTTTGCATCATGTTATATAATATTTTCCTATGAACCAGAACGTTGACTGTTAGAGAATATGTTTCGACATTAAGGCCATCTCTGTACCAAATTTGTGCAATTAATACAACTTATATATTTGCATATTCCGCTATGCAAAATCATCATTCAAATATAGCATTTTTATAGCGAAACTTAGCTGATTCGGCTGAGTGGCTTAGATGTGTACGCAAATACAGAACACTTCTTTATTTTATCGATAGATTTCATTGTCATTACGATTGGAGGAAACTTTAAATGTAATGTAACTTATGTTTGGTCCAGGCCATCAAGACATCCGAAAACCATTTTTTTCGTGAGAATCCAATTTTTATCTCGCCCGTATTTTGAATCCGACACCCTTGACTTAGAAATCATTTTAATAACTGAGCTAAGCTCTCATTAAGATCTAAAAAAATTGAAATTAAATATTGTAACTTACACTTAACATCAACATGGGATCAGCATGTATCAGCTTCACCAAACAAAGCAATAGGTTTCTGTAAGCGGGCATTTCTTCAGATTTGTTGAACTTTGACTGAACCTCTTTTGATTTGAGAGACAACGATATCATTCGCAACGGAGTATGCACTATGTAACCCTATAATAATGGATGTCTTTTTAGAAAAAAAAGAATTTATAATATATTAGAAAAAAATTATATAATATATTAGAAAAAAATTAATATCAACATGATTTCGATTATAACTATTAGGGGCCAACCATAAACTACGTCACACGAAGAGGAAGTTGAGGGTCAACAAAGTGTGACATCGAGTGAAACGAGAAGGATGATTGTCAACGTTTGTGTCTCAAACTCTAAACTTCAACTCCCCGTGTGACAAGGGACTTCAAAAAAAAACTCATGTGACGTAATTTATGGACGACCTCTAAGCATAGATAAGCGATATTAATCAACAATATTGTTGGGCTATTTACATCTTACTGGCGATATACCAGGTATCCTAGTTCTGGTATAAAAACAGTATTTAAACAAAGTTTAAATTAAAAGCAACAGCGTTTGTTCTACTTGTTAAATTTTACATTTAAAAAAGGTTTTAAAATAACTCGTAGAACAAACGATTAAATCTAATACTTAAGTTTACATATAATATCTGATCTGTCTGCTTTTTGTTTCACTTTTTGTTAATGTTGTGTCCATCTTTAATTAGGGTTAGATTTTAATGTTTTCTGAACTATGTAATGTATTATATAACTTCTGTTGATGGTCCTTAAATAAATTAAGTTAAAAAAAAATGAAAATTATTTTTTTCATTTGTTTTGATACATGCATTTGTTGGGTATTGACATACTTGTGTGGCCTTATTTAGTGTATCAGTGAACATGGCTCTCAGTTCCGTCGCCCTAGGATACAACAGTTCGATTTGCGGCCACCATGTTAACCGCGGCTGTTTAATTATCCTGAAACAATTATAACAATTAAATGACTAAACTCTCTTACGGTGTTGAAACGCAAAACAATACAGCTGCTTCACAAGCTCAAAATCGCTGAAAGGACTATGGAGAGGTCTATCCTCGGAATTTCTTCTGTTGATATGAATCGGAACGAAAACATACCACCACCTAAGAACTAGTTACCGACATAGGTTTTCAAGTTAGCAAAATGAAGCGACAACAGGCTGAATGGGTAGGTATGTTAAAGAACCGACAACCTTTAGAAAAGACAAGAGTTGGAGTGAAGAAAATGTCATGGCAAAGGCCGACGTTTTCGTATATAAAATATTTAAAATTTCAAATACTCTTAAAGATTATACTATAATCAACATTGATTATCGTAACTCTTCAATGTCTTAATGAATTTTCACCGGTCAGTACTAACCTGAGCAACGAGTTGACGATGACGTGATGGTAGGATATGTGTGCGTTGATGTTGATGCAGACTTTGAGCGCGTCGTTGTTATGCGGCATTATGCGGAACAGGGAAACGAAACAGTCCGTCATCAGGTCCAAGTCAGAATAACCAGACAACAGACTGCCACGGATATAGGATTTCGCCGGATTGAATAGCAGAGACTGAAACAACATTACCACACATTTTACATTCAGTAAAGTGTAATCCTGTGCACTTTATGGCATTAACAATAGCATGTATAATATTATCAAATTGTAAAATAAAAAGACATGATAAAGAATCAAAATAAGTTTGCCAGTTTGCTAGCGTTCTATAAAACGCAAATTCATGGCAAATGAACTCTTAAGTTAATTATCTGAAACATTCTTGAAAATTTAAAGTGTCAGCAAAGAAGATATAATAAATTGCCATAGTTTTTACGCAATGAGAGATCCTTCGTCCGGATTCTCGTTTATCCAATGTAATTTAATATATTTAAACCCTAAACTAATATTACATAGATACATATTATCCCGCCTATTTCCCATTGGGGTAGGCAGAGACCACAGATATCCATTTGCTACGATCTCGGCACATTTATTTTGGGTTATCCACAATCATGCTCAATCTCAATGCAAGCTCGCCAGTTAAAGGTACTTTTGATCTGCCCTTTCTTAAGAACTTCGGCAATTTGGTCAAGCTATGTTCTCTTTGGTCTTGCCCTACCGACCCTTCCGTCCACATCCGCAACGTAAATTTCTTTTACAGTCGTCTCTTACCCATCCTCTTTATATGCCCAAACCATCTAAGAATCCCTTTCTCAACTTTTGTCACGACACCTTTTACTCTACAGCACTCTCTTATAACTTCATTCCTTATTCTATCAGTCCAAGTTACCCCACACTTACTTCTTAACTAATATTAGTTAACGGTGTAAATACAACATTGTATTTAATAAAAAAGTTTCAACTGGGATTCGAACTAAAAACCCTTTCTTATGGGTATTAGGCACTCTTCATTGAGCTTAAGGTCATTTGCAAGCTAAGCATATATACCATATCGGAACTTCAGTTCATAGTCCCTTTTATCTTTAAATTATTATACTGTACTTAGATTGTCTAAAATACTTTGATTTTATAATGATTTGACAGCCTGTGGTATATCTATAGTAAAACCCTTCCTCACTCTAGTGGTGAATAAAGAAAAAAAAAATAATATAATCCTTTCACATCACATCGCTAATTTGTTCTATATATGTATATAGTGTAGGACTTACTTTTAAATCATTGATCACAGATTTGACCAGAATGAAGGTGACATTCCCGGAGTCAGAAATGTTAATATACGTGGACGCCTTGCACAATTTGACACATGTAACCACCGCTGCCTCTGTCATCTGTTTGGAGTTATTTTGAGGACCTACGCAAAAAAATAAAAAGAGCGAATCTTTAACATTAACCCTTGGTTTCGAGTTAAAGTATACTAGAACTTTATTAATTATATAACTTCTTGTGCATATTATGAAGAAATCTGCATTTCAAATAAATTTTACTAAAAATTTCCAGGCCCTTTTTTAAATCAATTAAATATTAAGTATAAATTTTGAGAAAAGAATTACATTATTTACTACAATACTTAAAAGGACAAAACGTGTATACATGTAAAAACTTATAGACAGACTATACAACCCTGATTAAAATTATTGAGCACCATATAAATTTTGCAAGTACAAAATGAGGAACAAAAAACAAAGCCTAACTTGAAAGATTAACTATTTTATCCC
The DNA here is from genome assembly GCA_031353405.1 of Baronia brevicornis. Taxonomy (NCBI): domain Eukaryota; kingdom Metazoa; phylum Arthropoda; class Insecta; order Lepidoptera; family Papilionidae; genus Baronia; species Baronia brevicornis. The sequence continues at coordinate 4,017 of JASFAT010003122.1, forward strand.
TAAGAAGTCATAAAAACTACTTAACGATAGTCGTTTTATAACATTTTTGTATTTATTTATAAGTTCGCTACTTTCGCTCCTTGTGAACACATTCACTGGATGTGCTTCTAGTGCGCTAATAGTGTTTTAGTTTGTTACATTTGGTGATATTTCATCAATATGCTCAAAAGAAACGAACTTAGGTAGAGAAACGTGTGCAAATCCAACTTTTACACGAGGAAGGGAAATCAGAAGTAGATATTTCAAAAACGATTCGCTGCTACCGGATCACATAATAATAGGCCCACAAGTGGACGCAAACGAATCACGACAGACCGTAAGGATCGAAAGTTACTCAGAATCAATAAAAAAGAGGAAAAAAACATCTTCAAATTACGCTGCGGAGTTATCAGTTGTGGGTGCTCAATACTTTTGGCCAAGGCTGTATATGTTTGTTTGTGTAAATACTTACTAAGTCCCCTTTTAACAGAGTCAATAAAATGTTTCTTTTTAGTATGGCGCGGGCTACACGGGGCTCCGCTATCAGCGTTTACTATTTCTTCTAGAACTTTCTGTTAAAATAAACATTTAATTTGTTATGTGTAACCAGCCAACAGAGTTTACTTGATAACAACATACGATAGTATTTGAAATAAATTATTACAAAATGAAAAAAATAATAGTAGGTATATTTCATAATTCTTCACACATAATATGAAATAAAGTTTATAAAGTGTAATAAAGTAAAATTTGTTACTTGGAAAAAAGTTAAGTCATGTGATCGATAAACATATTTAATTAATTAATTTGTTTTAGCGATAGAAAATCTTCAGCTAAAAAAGCTGAAACAAGCTCCTTTGTTAAAGTTCTTATAAACTATTTTATAGAACATTTTATCTTCCTTACTCGTCGTTAGGTACATGAAGACACATGGACTGTATTAAAAAAACTATATACGCACCGGGTTCAAAACGAGCAGCATAATCTGTAAAGGCCACATAGCCACACGTGACTTTTTGTTATCCGAGAAACTGTCCTGCAAGATGTCGAAGAGCGTATCACAGCATTTGCTCAACTCGTCATTAGGCCGACATTGCACTTCCGCGAATTCCTAAAAAAATAGAAACTGAAGTTGGTTTCTTTGATTTTTTTTTGGGACAGGAAGACAAGCAAGTAAGCCTGATGGAAAGGAATCTACGCCACCCATCAACATCGGCTACACTATTGTTATCGCAGAAGCATTACCAGCCCTTGAGAAATGTGTAGATTTGTTTTTTTTAAGGTTCCAATTTCAGTTTGGAAATATTCCTGAAGATTATTCTTGCAGATGAAATAAATAAAACATGCCAAAAATAAAATACCTGAGGGTATGTATCCATCCAATTCCAAATGGCTTTTTCAAGTGAGGTCACCAGCACTATATGCGCTGATTTTCTTAATAACTTAAACTTTTGTATAGATTCTGAAAAATACACAAAAAATTATTCCTTTTAGTGGTTTTTATTTTGGCATACTAATTGGCAAAAAAATAATTATTAAACTATGTATCTAAAAAAATTAACATTCCAAATTTAAAGGCGGCAAACACTGATTACTGATACAGAATGCTCTTACGTTTTAATGTAGTGGGCTCGATTCCACCTACCTAGATCTTTCGCGGTATTTTCCTTTCAGTGATCAGTAGCTCATTTTCCTTCTTTCAGTCAGAGTCTAGGCCTCACGGCCGTACATTAAAATAGGCCTGATGACGGTCTTATAGATACGAATTTTAGTATGTCTGCTGAGAAGGCTAAATATTTTAAGGCTTTGCTTATTTGGCAACAATACATTTTTAATCTCAATAGTATCACATAGTTAAACTTATTGTGTTATTTTATCAAATCTGTTCAATGTGATCGTATTTACGTTATTAAAGTAAAGTAGAACATAAACATTTTAAAAGACTGCAAAAATACATATCTTTGCAATCTGTTAATTATATATAATTACTTAAGTAATAAAATTAAAAAAAATTCTGTCTGTCCGATACTAAACAAAATCCTGAGCAGAATAGTTTTTTTAGTATATATTGCACTGACTGAAGATCAGGTAGGAAGCAGCCTACATAGTAAGATAAACTAGTCAGTGTCAAATAATACATTTAGGAAGTAACTTACCTGTAAGTAGCCGTATAAGCCTTAAAATATCCACATTAATATGTTGTATCAATTCTAAATCTGTATAATCGGGGTTTTCTTCTGAGCTAGATGCTAGTTCCTAGAATCAAACAGGAAATAATTTTAACAATTTTACATTAGCTAATGATAAACAACAAATCATCTCATCATGACGGTATATGACAAAACTTAATTAAGTATGTGTATGCCATTTTTCAAATAATAATGTAAATAAAATAATGTAATGTATAATAAATCAAACATTCTATTTTATATATTAACAAATACTTGCATACTTTACATCAGCACTAGTCAATCCTACTTGACTAAACCCTAGTGGGTCCTTTTTGATGAGTTCTAACTGAGCAAATAGCTCTTTTACTTTATAAATCACCATTAATATGGTTACAAAATTCTGTAACTATTATTGGGCACCAAGAAAGCAGGAAAGTTACTGTTATTTTGCTAACAGAGATACTGACTGACTGACTAGAGGTAGCCTGCCCCATGAGTTGAGGTTCATGCAATGGGATTCATCCCCAAGACATATTCCTGCATCCAGCAATAGCAGCAAGGTGCTTCACCAGTCAGTGAACAGAAATATAAAAGTTGGCGATATGTATAAAAAGGTTAATGATAAAAAACTTTCGTTACCTGTAGCCGAGCACTGATCCTGTTGAAGACTGCATTAAAAAAGTTCAAACTTAACGCGAAGAGCACTTTGCTCGCCAGCTGTCTGAGTAGAGTATTATTGATATTACTCTCACAATGCATGTCTGACAAAGACGAAAATATGATTATTAAATAAAGTGATAAATCACTGTAGTGGCAATAGCTCACATTCTAACTAACCATTGACCCATACTATAGTTAGGTTGCATGTACTAATATTTCTTAAATTACTTACCTCAAGATTAAATTAATTATAGCAGTAAGTATGTTAGTAACTTAAGTTCTTTAGTATCTATAGACTTTTTGCACATTTTCAAAGATCAGCAACACTTCTATAATGCCTATGAGCAGCATTGATTATTTTCGATCAGGTGAAACGCTTGCTCTTTGCCTTCTTATTTTGTCAAAAAAACTATCATCTGGTATCTATTTAAATATTTTTTTAATAATGTGTGTCCAGTGGCAAAATTAGATTTTCAACCTTAACTACTACTTTCAAACAAGGAATATTCGATCTAAAATCTAAACATGATATTTTTAATTTATGTATCAACTATAAAATATATTTACACTAACCAATAAATTGGCAGACTTCCCTCAGCAGTATCTTCACATTCATTGCTTCATCATATTTAGTAGTATCCTTTGGCTGGGAACTAAGGCAAATCTCTAATGTGTCGAGCACAATTACGAGGCTATCATGGTAACCCTTCTCCATCTCAGTTTGCGGCCGATTAACTCCAGATGAAATCGTCGGCTGGTACTGAACATATAATGTTTGTTTAAATAGAATGTTTTTGTATCAGTGTAAAAAAATTGTCCACTTACACAAAATATCATTCATTTTTTTCTTTCAAAATACAAAAATATTGTTAGATACAATTACAAATATGTGGATAATCTGTGTCATGTGGACAGGTAGCAATGAACAATAGTAGCAGAATAGAGTACAGTTCATTGACACTTATCCCTTTTTATGAGGTCATTGATTGCTTTACTTTTAAACCTACCATTGATTCTTGGCTTTATGTTATGTGATCAAGCTGTATTTCAATGTTGAATAAACTTTATTATTATAGATGAATCTTTAAATTAAACAAAAACGTAAAACACTTGTACAACATTTTGGACTAAAATTCAAGTTAAAAGAAAAAAAAAATATTTTTCTTTTAACTTGAACTTTATCGAAGCATAGTTTTTTATCTGAGACAAAAAACATTAATTATCACAATCATACCAATTCATTAACACGTTGTAGGATTTTTGTGAGTCCAGCAATAACCAGTGAAAATCTGTGCCTACTGATTTGCACCAGGCAAGCCTTGCATTGCTCTTCATTGATACGGGAATGGAGGTTTTGAGCACCAGTTTTATAGGGAAGCTGAAAGTTTAAAATACACAAACTAAAATTTCAACTTATGTTACATAAAGCCACTTAAATAGTGTGCATATCTGATATAAGTTTAACTATGTTAATACTATAGTTTACTTTAAGTCATATTCCTCAACTGCAAACCACATATGAGTTCTGTGTTTGCTATTATACAATAATTGATGCTCAGACAGAGTGATGGTGTGTGAAAATAAGTTTTGAGTGTATTGGATCACCACTCATCTACATGAAAGTGATGCAACTTTTCTTTTTGGTAAGAAGTGGAATAGTGGAATTAGGATTTTATTTTACAAAGACCTTTTTTTTGTATAATACAAGATTAACTATCTAAAGATTGACTAATTTGCAAACAGTAAGCATTGTTGACAATTAATTGGCTCAGTGGCGGGGCCCTCTGTCCGCGGAGTCAATGTTCGTGGGTTCAATCCCCACATCGAAATAAATATATGAATTATACAAATATTTATTCTGAGTCTAGTAACCCCGCCAATCCACATTAGACAAGCGTGGTGGGTTAACGTTGTTTGCTCCAAAGATGGAGAAGCCCGTGCTCAGCAGTGGAACATATATGGGCTGTTAAAAAAAAAGCATTGTTGACATACACTACCGCTAGAAAGTATTTGACCACCCAGTAATATACATTTTGTAAAAGTTTGAATGAGTGAAACTGTTTTATAATCATTTGAAATATTTATTAAAATATTTTAGACATTATATATACTGTAGTTTTTATATATGTATACAAATAATATTAATATGTACAGATATATTAATATGTATTCAAATAATCTATTTTTTATTAACACAAAACGAATCATGAATAATTTATTTAATTTATATAGTGAACAATTCGATTTTTTATTCATAAAAAACCAGAGGGTTCGCTTTTAACATACATACATAAATAGTTCAGGTGAAAAAAGTTTTTATATATATTAAAATAAAAAATATTTTGGCGTAGGCGACAATTATTTTGCGTGATGAATTATGATATTTTATATTATAATTTTATAACCATAGGACAGTCAATTCAATAAACTAAATAGCATTTATATACAACACTAATATAAATAAATTTTACTTTGTTTACATTATATTTATATTCGTATAAGGGTGGGTCACAGCGATAAATTAAATAATAATAAATTTACCTGCTCTTCAAACCGTGTTATAAGCGAATTTGCCCATTCTCCTGGTTTCTGAGTCCCCATTTTCGATGTATTTTGTTAAATTTAAGCTAATAACTAAGAAACGAACACTGCTTTACGCGATTCCATTTTCATCTTCGATTTGTATTGTAATTTGTTTGGAATAGTAGAGTAAAGAATATCATTTCTACACTTTCTACCACAATTTAATTTTGTACCGAAATAAAACATTTAAAATATTTCCATTAGGTATTTTTATTATTTACTATTTTTTACGTATATTTATCAATAGTTTTAACTTATAAATATTTTCGAACTATCAGTGGAGACTGAGTGAGTCATACTTCGCACCTAAGACCACAACTTCATCAAGGTCGAAAACAACGACGACTGCCATCAGGGCATTCAATATTTAACTCCCTAGTCGACAAGCCACAATTTCCCTTGACCATCTGAAGCCTGCATATACGTTAGCAGAAGCAGTCAGTGACTAGTTAAACTCTAGAAACGCGCCACGACCACCACCGTCAGCACCTTTAACTTTGAACGAGCAACGGATGTTGCTCGTTCAAAGTTGTCGCTACTTACGCCTGCAACATATAAGAATACGAACAATACACCAAGCAAAATTATCATGCAACGCGTTGTGGGTGAATTGTTAAGTTGCCCGTACGGTTCACTTAAGGGGGAATACTGTAGCTACTCGTAAACTATAGAATATAAGCAAGAATTTGATTGACAAACGACACACCAGTTAAAGAACACAATAAATACAATCTTTCACTTTTCTGGATAAAGATTGGAGAAGACTGAAGAAGCAACATCTTGACACATGTGTCACTGATAAGCATTTGCTCATCAGTGGCATGGTTTTGTGCTAGTAATGAACATATGTGTCAGTACCTTAACAATTATAACTGACACTGGCATAATAGTCATAGCTGAATACCATCAACGAAGAAAAATAAGTGTAGTCTATGGCTTTTTGTTTAGCAAAAACAAAAAGTCCAATATATATCTGTTGGGTTGACGTGTCGGTTCTGAAATATTGTCTTGGGTACTTAAAGTAATTAGTATTTCTATGTACGAGTTACATTAGTTTTGGTGTTAGAAAATACTAAAAAAAATGATGGTAAGTTCACTTTCAATGTTTGATACATTTTTAACGTAATCATATTTTTTAAAACATCTAAGGGGCGTATCCGGCCGATATTTTAACTTTAAAGGCATTGCATTTCTGTTTTATGTTATCTTATCCATATAATTTCCTCACATTTTATATAAAAATTCAATTAAGATAGTTTCTCTAATGTAATTTATTTAGCACATCAAATAAAAATTCGTGACGTGTTCCGGTACGGTAATTAGAATAGTATTTATTATTATTATGCAGGAGAGTTACAATCTTTATTATATATTGTCTTTGATATTGCTTCAATATTAAATAATTAAGATTTCATGTGTGTATTCTGAGACATTGATATGTGTATAGATAACAGCAAAGTGAGTCACAATTAATAATAATCCTATTTATGTTTTGATTGTTCTCTTTTTATCAATGGCTTTAACTTAATTTAATATTTTGTAATGACAAGTAATTTAAAGTACTTTTTTATTTAATCTTCATATACTTCTGTTGTTATCAATTATATTGTGTAGTTGTGTTCAGTGGTATTATTTCCCTTGGGCACTGAAGTTAAGGGAAATAAAATAAATATGTGTAATATGACTTTCGGAATTGACTCTATAGGATTTTTTAAAAAGAGAAGTTGTTTTATAATGGCCACTTGTATATCTATCTAGGTAGCAACACATCCTATACAATTTTACAACTCATTAGTCACGTGGCTGGTAGAGACTGGATGCCCAAGATTATACTAGGTGGTGTACCTTACATGATGTCTGATTCCAGCTGTGAACTGCTGTGGATTGATAATGATATCATTGATTGTAATTATATAACATAATACACACTCTTTTCTTGTCAAGTAGGACTGTGTGGAAGATACGAATCATGATCCCCTGTCTGCACCTCCAGTAACATCACCCACTACCACTGTGACAGGTGACAAC
>JASFAT010004428.1:0-222099 GCA_031353405.1 Baronia brevicornis
CTTTATTGTGATGCATTGCTGAAGTTATTTGTAGTATTGCATATTCACAGAAGAGTACAACTTAGTACATTTATTTTAATAGATGCGCTTGTCATTTACGAAATTAAATTTCATTTACATCATCAGCATTTCTCGAATGAGGGGTTTAACGTTACCAGGGGGTAGATAACGTTACCAGGGGGTAGATAACGTTACCAGGGGGTAGATAACGTTACCAGGGGGTAGATAACGTTACCAGGGGGTAGATAACATTACCAGGGGACAGATAACGTTACCAGGGGATAGATAACGTTATCAGGGGTTAGATAACGTTACCAGAGGATAGATAACATTACCAGGGTGTAAATAACGTTACTAGGGAATAGATAACGTTACTAGGGGATAGATAATGTAATCAGGGGGTAAATAACGTTACCAGGGGTTAGATAACGCTATCAGAGGATAGATAACGTTACCAGAGGGTAGATAACTTTACCAGGAGGTAGATAACGTTACCAGGGAATAGATAACGTTATCAGGGGATAGATTATGTTACCAGAGATTTCAGATTGGTTTTTATGACAAAGGTGGAAGCTGTAGCTCATCTACTGGTATTTTCTTAACACTTTATTTAGATTTTAATTTTGACGTTCAAACGCTGGCGTGATTGTCACTAAAGACATTTTAATTTTACATTTTTTCATGACATATATATTATATATTTATATAAGACTTATGTTATAGTAGATAAGTGAAATATTAGCTTTAAATGACGTACTACTTTATTTATCTATGTTTTATTTTTACACGAGAAAACTAACATCCACTATAAACAACCCCACCTTGTTTATAGTGGATGTTAGCAATATCATTTCTTTATATGCAAGAGCGAAAATTCAAATTCATATTTGATGAGCTAAACTCTTTCGATATTCATGTGAGTTTGGGATGGAAATATAATTTGTCTGTACAAACCTTTTAGGGTGAAAAAAATTTCAGCTCAGAACAAGACCGCTTATAGATTTAGGTTTCATTAGTGTCAGCCATTATGAATTTGAAAGTGTGATAAAATATAAAGTAGACGGTTACTTTCATCTTGCGGTTTTCAAATATTAATACAAAATTATGAGATGTTATTAATATTTTAATACTTAATGAAAAAAAAATAAACTAAAAAAAAATTTTTAAATCGATCGGTTTTGTTCTTGTAACACAATAAAATAAAAACCGAAAAGCACCTTTCGGTTGTCTTCCGTAGAGTCTACTATACCTGAAGATGCCTCGTGTTGGGGCGAAACACGTTTTCGTTTACAAGATGGAAAAGTGATAATGTGTGTTTGGTGTTGCGTATAGTGGTTGGTGGGTGGAGAATTGATGGCCGATTTTCGGTAAGTTTTTGGTTTAATTTCCAAATAAATCCACTTAATCCAACAGAGGAACACACATTGATAATTTTCTGTTATTGTTTTGCTTGTCGCGGATCTTAGCTAAGTAAAACTTTTGACTGTCCATGTATTGCAGTAATAAAAATGTTCGACGTTCGATATTTTAACCTATTTTTATTTTATTATTAACTGATATAAATGGACTTTTGCCTGCAAACTTACATCAGTGGCGTTTTGTTTTTATTTCATTTTCGTAATCTTATATTATTATCAGCTATATTGTTTAATTGCGGTAGCGTATTATACAATATAGTTCGATTAAGGCGTATAAGTGAAGTGATATGCGATAAGTTGACTAAAAAAGTCCATAGAAGGCTTTTGTACAATAGTCACCACTTTATGAAGACGTAACGTGACACGTTAACTAGAATATTCCAAGATACTCGATATTATTATATTATTACTCAACACTGGCATAATAGTTGTAAGTAATTACCATCAAGGAATATGAGTGAGATAAATGTTAGTGAGAGAACAAAATCAAACGGTAAACTGATAAATATCGAGACTTTTCTCGCCAACATACAGCAGTGACTATGTTTATTATTTTATTTTGAAAATCTTATGTAATTATCAATTACATTGTTTAATTATACAATACCTTCAGTTCAATTAAGGCGTATAGGTGGAGTAATATAAAGTAAATGCGTGTCTGTGACTTTTTAAGTTGACTGCAAAGTTTAAGTTTTGGTACAATAGTCACTATGTTATCAAGATTTAAAGCGACAAGTTGATTAAATGAATTTATAAGACGGGCTCAAAAGGCTTGAACCCAGAGCCGTAAAACCATTCAAAACAACAACATTAATGAATATCTGAAGACAGATAGAAAAAAAGAAAAGGTACACGTAATAAAGTTCCGTACCACCCACAATACGGTCACATAAAAAGACAGAAGAGGGGAAATCTTCCGACAATTTCACCGGGGATTTCGTGTTGGAGTCCCGCTCGTACCAGGATAAATGGTCGCTACGTGTGTCGGTCGCAGATACGTGATTATATTTGGATACGGCAACTTTAGAGTTCAGTGCGTCTGGAATCTTTTTTTTAATAAAAATCTAAGGATAACTTCCAAAATTCCGAATTTACTATAATAATTCCTGACGAATTCAATTCCAAATTCTGAAAGGAAAATCCTGCGAAAGATCTTAAAATGGAAAACGGATGGAAGCTGAACAGTCCTACAGAATGCTGTAATAGAAAGGCTTCTGAACGACGCTAACTTAAACGGAGAGTTGGAGACACATTGTCTCCGACGCATCGTTCACCCGAAGAGGCTGGGAGAAGATCGTGTGGCCAAAAGGGTATAGGTCAGGTCAGTCGCTCTAAGTATTGATGGAGCAACGCAGTGATCGCTGACCTGAGTGAGCTTCGGGTAGGTGATTGGCGAAAGGTAGCCCAACATTGTGACAAGCGGCAAATTCTTGTATTGAAAGCAAAGACATACTGTTGTTGTGCCGGCGAAGTTAAGTTGATTTCGTTATCGCACAATTTTCCAAAAACAAAAGTTTCATCCCTGCCATCTGGATAAATGGTGATCTAACATGGTGTGTGATCTAACTTTTCACGAAGCCTCTTTTCGCGCATCACCACGATGTGAAACAAGCTACTTTCATAGGTATTTCCGAATCGACACGATAGTGTAACCTTTAAGAAACAGGCCTGTATTTCACGAATTTGATCTCTCCGATCTGGGTGAGTGGTGATCCAGTACAGTGCAGTTTTTCCCGAAGCTTCTTTCCGCGCATCACCACTCTGTGAAATAAGCTATCTTTAGATATATTTTTGAACCGACATGATAGTGTAACCTTCAAGAAACAGGCCTGCAATTCACGAGTTTCATTCCTCCGATCTGAGTGAGTGGTGATCCAGTACAGTGCAGTTTTTCCTGAAGCTTCTTTCTGCACATTACCACTCTATGAAACTAGCTAACTTTATAGGTTCTTCCGAATCGACACGATAGTGTAACATGCAAGGAATAGGCCTGTAATTCACGAGTTTCCTCCCTCCGATTTGGGTGAGTGGTGATCCAGTACAGTGCAGTTCCGAAGCTTCTTTCCACGCATCGTCACACTGTGAAACCAGATAACTTCAGAGGTATATCCGATACGATATTGGAACCTACGCAAAATGAGCCTACATATTTCTTAAAGGCCAAAGATGCTTCTCAATGCATATTGTGTTGCGGATGTAAGTGTTTATTGCTTTTCATCAGGCGAAATGTCTTCTAGTTTACCTACGTAGCCCATAACATAGTATAACGACAAGATATTTGTGTTCACCTGTTGATGGATAGAAAATGTCCCATGGAAACACTAGTATAATTTTTTTGTATGTGATATTTCCATTGTGAACGATCATAATTAAAAAAATGTAGCACATCCATCATTGTGATTATTCCACGCAAATAAAGCGGGTATATTCTCTTAATCTCAAGTGAAGTCGACAGCTAGTTTAGTTTAACTATTGAATGGGTAACTATCTATTTACATTTCAAGCGCTTTGTGTTGAAAGAGTGTGCGTGTCCCTTTCATCTTAACAAAGAAGGTGAAATGAGAAATTCTATTGGTTTTCTTTAAAACAGAAATATCGTAAATATAAATATATTCTTCAATTCTAATCTCTTGTTGGGATATACATTATCATCAGCTTAGTTGGATTTTTGGCTACATGCATCTACTTTTTATCACTTGATCTACGCAGTTCGTCACTACATCCAGCCGGGGGTATCCCAAAAAATACAAAATTAAACAACAGTTTTTTTATGTTTTTTTTTCTAATTTTTTCACTGCGCAAAGATAAACAGTGAATTTAATTGTTGCAGAGGCGGTACAATAATGTATCAAAACATATGAATGTAATTAAAGGTCATTAAACGAAAAAGATTGGAAAGTTCTGGTGGGACTTTAAAATAATGTTAAAACAGGTTAAAGAAATAAATGCTTATTATTTATTACCATCACCTCTATTTTAATACATGTTTTTGTATTTAATAATAATATTATTAAATATAAAAAATAACTTAAAATTTTTTATTAGGGTTTAGGTAATTAAGGCGAGGAGGCTTCTCACGATCCTAGCCGTGCACAATATGGCTGCTTTTTAAATTCTGAAGTTATTAATATTATTCTATATAAGAAAGCTTTAATAGACGTACATGTTTTTGAATATTTATCAATTATATTAATAAAACCGGATTACTCCTTATCTGCCCTTCCGGTAGTATCCTATCCATATCATCCTGTCTAAATCCATCTTTCCTTTCCCCTGCCCGTCCCTTCTTACTCAATCCTTTTTCCTTCCTCTCCCCCAATCGACGGTCTGCTGTGCCCATGGATGCGTGGCTACGGACGAACTTAGTCACAAGCGTGCCGACCGTCCCGGAATCGAAGACACCCGGGTACTTATAGTGCTTTACCTTAGCATGCGGGGCTCTGCTGGGGCTGACCCCCATCCACCCTTGCGGCTCGTGGGATTCACTATAACTAATTATAATAAACCTAATTTGTTAAAAACAACGGCGACGTAGTTCGCCACTCGTCAAATCCAGATTCCCACGAGGGAGCCAATAACGAAGAGCTCGCTACGATAAATACGAGAGGAAGGATGGATGAAAAGATGGACGAGTGTGGAGGAAGTAAGGAAGGTATGCCGAGATCGTAACGGATGGAGATCTGTGGTCTCTGCGTACCCCTACGGGAGGTGTGACAATATGTATGTATGTATTAATACAATAAAAAAAACATGCCTTTAAATAAACATCACGGTTCATTTAGTTTGGAAAGTAAAGATAAATAATTTCTATTAAAATTGTTAACCGATATACGTAGGTTAACTCTAAGGAGTTAATCCAATAATGCGCTCGGAGTAATACCGCAGTGTTCTCCAAAGGGCCTCTTGTTCAATGAGATTATGATGCGGGACACACGTGACTTGGTTTTATTTAGTTACGAGCTAGCATGGCAGAGGTTGTTCTGCGCTTCCGGTAAATGACTTTATTAGACTGATTTATTAATTTTTAATAACTCGACCAAATCATCTAGATTTTCTGATTTACATATTTGACAAGGATCGTGTTTTGTCAAAACGTAGTGTATAACGCCGGTTAGTAGGAGTGATGATTTGCGCAGGGCAGCTGGCAGAAACTGGATGCGTGAAACCGAATATCTAGGTGGCGAATTGTTGGGAGAAGTCTACACCCAGCAGTGGACTGCTGTAGGTTGTTGTTGATGAACATAAAATTAACAACGTCCGGACTATAACTCTTTAAATTTGCGCACATCGTGGCTACATTTTGACAATAGGATTACTTATGTAATAATGAAATATTATAAAATTAAACAGATAAAATTAAATAAAAATTAAATAAGAAATATAAAAAAATAAGGATAACAATAATTTTGTGATCTATCGGCTGCCAAAGATATCACGAAACGATCACTTTAATTGATATATTTTGATTTTGAAAAAATCGAACGTTTCTGTACCGTGGTCAATAGATATATAATTCTATAGGCGACAAATGCGTACCATGGGATTATAATAGGTAGTAGATGAGTATCAGTCTACATGAGTACCCGCCATGTGTGGGGATTATGCTAACATCCGACAATTTTTAATGTAGGTATTTTTCAAGTAAGATTCAGGTACTGTATACATACATTTATCTCATTCAGAATAAATAAATACAAGGCAAAGTTGAAGAAACCGATGTGAATGTCATACTTTTAACAGGCGAACGCGATTACTTTCGGTTACTCGGTTTGAAAGGTTTACTCAAAACTTCGCCTCAGACTTTTAATTTAACTTTGCTCTTTATTACAGGTTTTAATTTAAACTATTATAGGCAAAGCATATAATTTTTTTATACGGTTTTTATTGTTCAGCTATTTTTTTATATGACCCACTACCACAGATCTCCATCTGCTGCGATCTAGTCATACTTTCTTTGCTTTATCCACACTCATCATTCTCTTCATATAAGCACGCCGGTTAAGGTTAATTTTTACCTGACCTTTTTAAAGAACTTCGGCAACGAATACCAATTGGCTCAGTGGCTGGGCGCTCAGTCCGCGGAGCCTATGGTCGCGGGTTCGATCAACGCATCGAAATATATATATATATATATATGTATACATATATATGGATTACAAATATTTATTCCGAGTCTGGTAACCCCGCCAATCCGCATTGGACAAGCGTGATGGGTTAACGTCCGTTCCTCCAAAAATGGAGAGGCCCGTGCTCAGCAGTGGGACATTTATGGGTTGTTAAAAAAAATGTTCTCCTTGGTCTTCCTCTACCGACTCTTTTATCCACATCTACATAGTCCACTAGGATTATCATGGAGCATTAAATCTGTTAAAATTATTCAACCCTGAGTATTATATAAACATCTTTTGGTAAGATAATACGCTACTTAAGAAGTTTTTAAGTCTCCAGTGAAATTTTCTCATTTTAAATTGAGGAAATAATTATGAACAGGTTTCCTTTTGAAGCCGTAAATCATTTGAGCGAAGATACGAAGGAGACAATTTGAAGGCACTAATCGCCAAATGGTTCTTAACTTTCTTATCTTTTGTTTAATTTTAACAAATTTGGCATTTATTTAAAGTAAATTTAAGATATATTTATATAAGACCTTATTTTTATTTTAATGCATTCGGCAATCAGTTTAATATTATATTTTATTTAGATTAGTTTTAAAAATAATAACAGTATCATCGTACGTTGAACGTACATATCGACGAGAAAAAACTTCTTTGCTGTGAGTAGAAAATGACGTATTAGGGTTTTATTTAGCATTTGAATAAAAAAAAACAACTGCGTCTTATGGTCTCTAAAAAGTCAAGAAATAAAAACAAATTAAAATATCGCCGAGACCGTTGACGCAGTTTTTTCTAAATTCAAATGGTGTAAGAAAATCAAAATACGTCATTCTTTTTTTTTATGGGATAGGAGGGCAAACGAGCAAGCGTGTCGCCTGATGGAAAGCAATCAACGCCGCCCATGGACAACCGCGACACGGCAGGAGTCGCATAAGCGTTGCCGGCCTTTAAATTAACATTCTCTACTTACTGTAAATACGTTTTCTGTCATCGATATATTCCGTCCGTCAAAAGTCCATAAAATACATACATACACACATTTGCACAATTCCCGAGGCTCAACACCCTCCTCCTCCCTCTACCTCTCCCCCTCCTGTTCCCATTCCCATAAGGTCACTTTCCTTAAAGGTCGGCAACGCTTCCGCACTGCCTATGGCGCTGCGGATGTGTATGGGTGGCGCTGATTGCTTTCCATCAGGTGACACACCTGTTCGTTTGACTTCCTATACCATAAAAGAAAAGTTCTTGGCAGAAAACTGCGACCAAAGCGCACGGTGGTAGATTGTCAATCGTCTAGATAATGAGGAAGAAACCTATTTATGTGCGTGCAGCTGGGATTTTTGACAGAAGATTAAACAACTCCTCAAAGCTTTCACCGTAAAAATGCCGCTTTAATGCCGCCATGTTATTCATTGCTAATACATTAGTTTTATTTATTTATTTTATTTTATTTATGACAATTTACAGGTGAAGTTGGTTGTAGCATAATTGGTTTCACTAGACCTGTGAGACCTTCCATCACACACATACATATATATATATATATATATATATATATATATATATATATATATATATATATATATATATATATATATATATATATATATATATATATATATATATATATATATATATATAGAGTACCAGCAAGTTATCATGACCTATTATTGCCTAATTGCAATATAAAAATATATACAAGTAGATAATGTTCACATTGCCTTCAGAAAGCTGAAGTCACGATCCGCGTCGGTCACGTATTGTGGCAATTAGTCGGCAGAATGGTGGCGCGCTGACGTCCGCTACGTGTGGGGCAGATTGCAGACAATTTCTTTAAAAAATGATTAATGGAGTCAGGCGTTACGTTGCGGAAATCCATTACTATGTGGACAGTTACAACTTTTACTTACCTAAGATCCGCGACAAATAAACAACAATAGAAAATTAATAATGTGCATTTTCTGCTGGATGAAGTGGATTTACAGGCAACATTTTAAAGCATTAATTTTATATGGCAGAACAAATTCTCTTATATAAGATATTTAGCAGGATATTAACTTGGGAATAAATACAGTCAGTGATAAAGCATGTTAATCGCTGGAAAAAAGTAGGAAAATTTTTATTTTTGTTACTTTTAATGTAAAAAGTTTTCTTTGTTGACCTAATTAGGAATTTACTTTTATTATATATTTTATTACTTGTTACATATTCAAATTAGTCAAAAACATATATAGATAAGCAGTATAACAAAACTCAAACAAAAACATAAAATAAAATAAAAACACATTCTCCACACTCATTATTCTCCTCATGCAACCCTACCGGTTAAGGATACTCTTGACCTGGCCTTTCTTAAAAACTTCAACAATTTGGTCAAGGTATGTTTTCCGTGGTCTTCCCCTACCGACCCTTCCATCCAAATTCGCAACGTTAATTTCTTTTGTCAGTCGTCTTTCATCCATCTTCTCTATATGCCCAAATCATCTATATATGCCATATATATGCCCAACACATCGCTACACATCATAAATTAATTTCGAACGCCAAAATATTAATAATTAAATTCGTTTTATAAATTTTCAATAATTATTTTAATCTTCCGCTTATAGAATTGTAAAGGAGGTATTTAATGTTTTAAAGTAAAACGAAATTCCCGTACGAAAACTTCGGGAAATCCAAAGTATGAAACAATTACCATACCAGTGTATAAATTACAAAGAAACAAAGTATGACGTGAACTGAACTTCTGAAAATTATCGTCCAAGTTCGCTGGCGAAACTTTTTAAACCGATTTAAGTTGGGGCAATGGGGATTCGTAATATATATGACCAAGTGCATTTCTTATGTAAATATTTTAAATCAAATTTTAGAAATATACATAAGTTTGTAATCGAGCTCGTGACTGTAAAATTTTCCTTACCATTTGGATGAGATGAGAACTTCGATCTGTGCGTAAATGCATCTGTCAGCTGCTCTTCGCAAATCGTGGCTCTGTCTAGTCAAGAGTTTCCCATAATACGTTGCAGATTCCATTTCAGCACTAGAGTTTTTATTATTTTTATATTAATAATATTTTACCAGGCGCCAGTTGACACAAAAACTTACACTACCCCCAATACACACAATTTCAGCACACGCACCTACTATACATACTCATTACGAGGGTATATGGAAAAACTTAGTTTAGGTTCGTGTATCAATATCAATATCAGCCCGCGGCAGTCCACTGCTGGACATAGGCCTTACTCGAGGCACGCCATCTAGCCCGATCCTCGGCTACACGCATCCAGTCTCTGCCAGCCGCGTCGCGGTCTCCACTCCACTCGTCTACTCCAACGATTGTCGGTTCTCCGACAAACGTGTCTAGCCCATTGCCACTTCAGTCTGCTAACTTGAAGAGCTATGTCGGTGACTCTGGTTTTCCGGCGAACTTCTTCATTTCGAATTCTGTTCACCAGAGAAACCCCGAGCATAGCCTTCTCCATAGCCCACTGAGCGACTTTGAGCTTGGCGAGGAGACGGGCTGTCAATGTCCACGTTTCGACACCGTATGAAAGTACGGGCAGGTCGCACTGGTTGAAGACTTTTGTCTTCAGACTTTGTGCTATGGGCGACGAGTAGACTTGACGAAATCTCCTAAAGGTTTGTATATGCCGTATAATAATATAATTTTTTAATGGATAGAAAGGCAAACGAACAGGCGTGTCATTTGATGGAACGCAATCATCGTCGCCCATAGACATCCGCAGCGCAATAGGCAGTGCGGAAGCGTTGCCGACCTTTAAGGAAAGTTTTATTTGTCTGTAGCATGAATGGACCGGCTCACCCGGGGAAGTACCACACTCCCGCAGAAAACCGGAGTCTGAGTGGTAGCTTAGCTACCGCGTTTCGCACGGTGAGCGGCCTGAGTTTTGGAGGCCCTACACCCTCCCCATCCCACTTCCACTCCCATAATGTCTCTTTCCATAAAGGTCGGCAACGCTTTCGCACTGCCTATGGTGCTGCGGAAGTCTATGGACGGCGTTGATTGCTCTCCATCAGGTGAAACGCCTGCTCGTTTGCCTTCCTATCCCATAAAAAAAAGTTGTCACTTCTGTCGTCAGTCCTCATGACTGCCTCCAATTTGTTTAATGCAACACGTGTATGAATTTAACTTTATAGTCAGTTTATCATTTGTCATTCATAATATTCTCTCGTAACCTGTATCAGAGTTTTAATTTAAAACTCTATGCATATACATATACACACACACACACACATATATATATATATATACATATATATATATATACATATATATATATATATATATATATATATATATATATATATATATATATATATATATATATATATATATATATATATATATATATATATATATATATATATATATATATATATATATATATATATATATATATATATACTCACGTCAATTTTGGCAGCGTTTGCTTTTTTAATGATATAAGCATATAAATTGTGAAATTTACATGTCGTACTTTGCATGCGAAACTCAGTTAATGAAAACGCTTATTTTTAATTTGCACTAACGGTATGGTCGCAATATTACGTGTTGTATTTTTTTTTTATAAAAGCACTCATAAATTTACTGGATGGAAGACCGGACTGGCGAAGGAACCGAAGCAGGTCAAAACTTAAGCGGGAAGCCGGCATGAATCATGATTCATGGCGTCGACCAAGATCTTTAAACTCTCGGTGTGATGGAATGGATGGAGAGTGCGTGGAATAGATGAGACTAGAGCAGTGGTCGGCAACCTTGACATCCAAAAGAGCCAAATATAGACAATACACCATTGAAATTTATTCAAAGTGGCATTTTTTTAACTTTAGCTTTGCTTTAGTAAGAGATGGTTTACTGAAATAATTAGTTAAATATACACTCTTGACCTTGTCTTTGTCAAATGTCATTGGTATCAGACATATAAAATAAAATATATTTATTCAAAAATGTAACTAGTTAAATCATATAAAAGTTATTCTTAAAAAATAACTCCAAATACTCCACTAATGAGAACATTGGCCTGGCATTTCCTTGGAAAGTAAGGGTTGTTCTTACAAAACAAGATAGTAACTAATATTCCGTGTCTGCACTGAACATTTCGTGTAAGAGCTGCAGCTGAGAAGATAAAGAAGAAAAGGAATGCGGCTCGCGAGCCGCAGGTTACCGTCCACTTGACTGGCGGAATGTTCTGGACCAGGTTAAGTCCCACCCGCGGCTGTAGGGCCCTTGATGATGATGATGATTAGGCAAGCCGGTCAATTAAACTAATAGAGTTATAGGCTGTAATAGAGTTATAAGCGGTAATACAGTTTTCAAGTGTTACCATTTGAAAATTGACTTCATTGAGCGTATGATTGACTTCTCCGTTTGAGCCAACCGGAGAAGGGGGAGAGCCCGATCCCGGGACGGTCGGCACGCTTGTGACTACGCTTGCCCCTAGCCACGCATCCATTGGTACGGCAGACCGTGGATTGGCGGAGAGGAAGGGAAAGGATAGAGAAGAAAGGAAAGGGCAGGAAAGGAAATGTGGATTGGGAGGGTTACCAGACTCGGAATAAATATTTATAAATCCTAAATATTTATTGCGATGCGGGGATCGAAACCGCGATCATTGACTCCGTGGTCGCGCCACTGAGCCAATTGGTTGTCGTAAATTTATTTTTAAATATGTATGTACAGCATGACTCCTCAGAAAGACTACATACTATTCCTTATCTCAGAGAGTAACTCGTTATACTCGGAGTTTCTCTGGTGTATGTATATATTTCGGTGGGAAGAAATCCAGCACGGAACCAATATCAAAGATACAACTTATCGAGTTAGCAAAGTGGCTATGGTCTGGTCGCGTTTGTCGAAGATCGCGACTTTAAAATTTTTCAATGAAGTGTTACTAGAGAGATTTAAAGTTAGAACTGCATCAAAAGTAAGACATGGTAATCACTGAGTTAGCTGGTTTCTGATCCAAATAGGTCTCTTCTATTATAATAATCGAGTACGTCTCAAAGCGAATGAGTGCGGATCATTCTGGATTGTGAGAGACTGCTACGATCTGTCTACTGACAAATCGCTCCCTCAAATGGAAGATTACTGCAAAGCTCATCGGGGTGCATATTACACCGTACGCATCAAAAAGATTTTGTATTAGGGTTAATTGATGAAGTTAGGCGTTACTTTGTGGAAAATCATTATAAAGATGGATAGTGGAACTTACTTTGCTAAGATCCGCGAACACAAATCTGAAAAATAATGTTGTGTGTTTGTGAAGAAGTGTATTGAGATTTGTAAGTGTAATTATTACTAATACTAGCATTTTTAATTTTACGGCTGTGGCCACCTTTATTTTTATTTTGCCACATGATAGCTTTCAGTTGGCAACCTTTGTTGCCAATTTATACGTATATACATTTTATACGATCACGCCTGTTTCCTGTAGGGGTAAGCAGAGACCACAAATCTCCATCTGCCACAATGCCGGCACACTTTTTTTGCTTCATCTACATTCGTCACATTTCATAAAAACTCGTCGGTAATCATTTGATCAAATGGTGTGATTGAATAAACTTATTTATCCACATTCACATGTCACTGATTTTCTATTATTTAGAAAACTCAGGATTCAGGAATATTTTAGAAAATGTTCGTATATAAGATTCATGTGCAAGTTTCCAATGCCCCGCTTCGATGGTTGTGCGAAGTGTACCACAGGTATATGAAAAGTAACAATGAGCGATATATTCACTACGATAGTGTAGTAAAAATCACGCATCATATTAAATCTAACATGCAAGTTAATATATATATATATATATATATATATATATATATATATATATATATATATATATATATATATATGTATATATATATATAAGACAAATATTGTAAATTTAATGTAATAGTATCTATCTATGTTACGGTGTGATAGGAATCCACCTAAAGCTTACATTTTCTGGATATCCGCTTGTGAAGGCAACGGCTAGTTTTATTGTTTGTTGTTTTCATTTCACTGCGAGCTAGTACCAAACTCAATTTAAGAGTTACTTACTAAATTGAATCAGTTTAATTAAATTGCATTATTTAAGATTAAGTTGCATCTCCATCATCAAAGGCGTTACAGTCACGGGTAGGTCTTGGCCTGGTCCAGAATATCCTATCCTAAGCCTACATTTCTCAAAGGCCGACAACGCTTTCGCAATACCTTATAGACCTGCGAATGTCTATGAGCAGCGTTGATTGCTTTTCATCAGGAGATACGCCTGCGTATTTGCCTTCCTATCCCATAAAAAGCGTTTTAATTCGATCTATTTCTATCATTCTCCCTCCAATTTGTATGATCAACTTAAGAATTATATGTATATATATATATATATATATATATATATATATATATATATGTATATGTAAATATATTAATCTTGATTAAAGGCAGCCGATGTATCTGCGGTGTACCAGGTGATTTCTAAGGCTTCCTCTTTTGCTTATCTCTTATTAAGAGAAGCTATTTTTATAGGTGATTATTTTTTACAATCATCAATAAGATCCAGGTAGATCCCCGATGGGATGGTTCGATCAACTGAAGCAAAATAAGACCTTCAGTTTCGTGGCACTTCCGACTGGTTGCCGACCGCAATAAATGGAAGAGCCTAACGAATCGCTGGGTGAAGTCTGGTGATCGTGATCTTCAGTGATGAACGATCGACCAGAGAGAGAAAGAGATTTTTTACAGATCATATAAGTAAGACTGTTGGACACGGTGTGGCTTTATTAATAGGGGAATGGACATTAACCCAGCATGTTTGACCAAGGTGGATTGACGGCATATCCAGACTGTAGAACTAGATAAATATATCATTTATCCCGATCCGATAACGGATCCCGTGACCATTGTTGAAGTCGATAGCTTTCCCACTGAGACAATTATTGTCGGTGATGGAAACGCTAAAAATTATTCTACTGTTAGGTTTTAAGATGTCATTTCAAGGGAACCCTTGAGGCGGATATTAGATTACTTTAGTTATTCACTGCCATAAGTCTTCCAGCGTTTCGGTTGCCCGTCAAAACGAAAACGTCCAGTGGTTACATTAATCATTTTGGTTTCGCCGACGTTTAATATATCAGCTTAATTCAGTTGGCGAATCTCGGCTTGTCTAGATGACGGACGGAGAGTAAAGCGTACATCTATTGAAATGAAATTGCTCTGTTAGCACGATTTGTCTTTTGCATTGCGAAAGTGTAACAAAGTTGGTGTTATTAGTTGAGATTATAAATTAGTTTTCATTAATGGAGTCAGGCGTTACTTTGCGGAAATCCATCACTGTAGTGGACAGTCAAAAGTTGTTTTTTTCCACATTTCGGTTATCTTCCGTAGAGTCTACTATATCTGATGATGCCTCGTGTTGGGGCGAAACACGTGTCGTTTATAAGGTAGAAAAGTGGTAACGTGTGTTTGGTGTTGTGTATAGTGGTTGGTGGGTGGAGAATTGATGGCCGATTTTCGGTAAGTTTTTAGATCAGATCAGAAAAACACACATTATTAATTTTCTGTTATTGTTTTGCTTGTCGCGGATCTTAGCTAAGTAAAACTTTTGACTGTCCAAATTAGTTTTCTTTTAAATATATATGGATATTGTTAAGTTTAGGAATTTCGTAGGTCTGGGAGTATCTTTGCCTAGCAACCCGTCTGGTAGTTATTGTATTGGTACACGGATACGCGACTCCGGCCTCCTGAGCTACTACCGTATCACCTTGTACCTTGTCCTTGTATGTACCTTGTCTTACGTTGCGGTAGTATCATATCCCTATCATCCTGTCTTAATCCATCTATTCTTTCCCCTGCCCTTTCCTTTCTTCTCTATCTTTTTTCCTTTCTCTCCGCCAATATACGGTCTGCCGTGCCAATGGATGCATACCTAGAGGCGAGCTTAGTCGCAAGCGTGCCGACCATCCCGGGATCGGGCTCCCCCGAGTACTATAGTGCCTTACCTCAGCATTCGGGGTTCTACTAAGGCTGACCTCCATCCTTCCTTGCGGCTCGTGGGATTCACTATGACTAATTTAAATACACCGAATTTGTTAAAAATAAAAGTGACGTGGTTCGCCACCCGTCACGTCCAGATTCCCACGAGGGCGAGAAGCGACTAAGGAAGAGCCGTTTCGTTACGATGAATGTGAAAGGAAGGACGGATGAGTGTGGAGGAAGCAAGGAAGGTGTGCCGGGATCTATGATCTCTGCCTACCCGTACGGGAGACAGGCGTCATGATATGTATGTATGTAGGAATTTTGTTTTTTTTTAATTACATTTTAGTTGAAAAACGATTTTCATGAGCCAGCAGCTCTAACTTACACCAGGGATGTTATTTTCATAATCTTATGGTGTTATCAGTTATATTGTTTAATTGTGGTGGTGTATTATACAACATAGTTTGATTAAGGCGTATAAATGGAGTGATATTAAATAAATACATGTATATTAAAGGCCGGCAACGTATCTGAGACGCCTATGGCGTTATGTCTATGGGTCGCTATTTCTATGAGTGGCGGTGATCATTTTTTACCGGGTGACCCGCATGCTCGTGTGCCTTCTTTGCTGCTATAAGGAAAAAATCGTAACTTTTAAAGTTGACTGCAAAAGTCCATAGAAGGTTTTGGTAGAATAACCATCGTTTTAAGAAAAAGTAACGTGACAATTACAATAGTACACTCCAAGATACTAAATGTTATATTTTACTTGCCTTTTGGCATAATCTTGCAATTAGCTATGAGTACATCATAGCTAATTGCAATCAAAGAAAAAATATTGAGTTGTCAATATCGAATTTAAAAAAATCGATTACTAACAAATAAGATGATAGATTAGATAACTCTAGTTCCCAGGTTAATGTTCTCTATGTTGTGGGAAGCTAGACTCTTCCTTGAGTATATCTGACAATACTATAACTTCTTTTTTCTTCTATTATACCCTTCTTCATTTTCCATTCTTCCTTTTCACTTCCTTTTGCTGAGTAGGCAATAACCCTAGTACCCTTGGTACTGCCGATGTTTTTGGGCGATGGTGGTTTGCTTAACTTCTCCATTAAAAAACAAAACGTGAGGTATTTCTCGTCTTGAAATCAACACACAAATAATTAACTCGAAATTAAGTCATCGCTTGTTTGGGATGAAACATCAAGACGACGTCATTATGGCTGATTGAGGTGCATAAACATCTTACGTACCTACGTAGGTAACATGAATCAGTAGGAAAATGGATACACAATAATTGCACATTTCCTCTTATTACGGTTTGGTTATGAAATCGAATTTTATCGAACATGTACCATAATTTCTCTGTGACTGACTGAAATTTTCTTCTATGACAGAATGGGTCTACTTCATTCTGTCAATGAAGAAGTAGAGGGTATCGGGGCTTGTTTTGCACAAATCGGATTTCCTCTCAAGGGGCTGCCGCTCACTCGGTCTGTGGAGTTACGCTCTTATGGCTTGCTTGGCTGATATTTTACATCATCCGTAACGTAGCTCTAGAATTCTCCAGTGTTGAAACAATAGCTTGTTCTTGGCCCCCCCATGCGGGTGACGAAGACAAAGAACTCACGAGGCAGAGGCTATGCCTCTGAAGGACGTGGACGCATTACCATGTAGCTGGGTGAGAAGCTCTTTCCCTTCGAGCACATCTCACCCTAGGATTGAAAACGAATCTGGAGTACAGTGGTTTTATAGATGTCGATCGACAGCGGTGGTTGCATACATTCTATAGTAAGCAAAATCTTTAAGTTTTTTTCATAGCGCGTACACGTCCCACTGTTGGGAATCCAATCCGTGACCACTGATTCCAAAAGCGGTAGTTTCGCTGCAGAACCAATTAGGTAGTCACTATTAAATTGTTATTAAACAAATAGGCGATTAATTTTTACACGAATTTTTGCTTTTTTATGATTTTGATTTATATTTATTCAGAGAATGCGCATCTTAAAAGTAAATAAAATAACTATTATGGAAATAAAATGTATAACAAGTTTCATTTTCCCTAACCACGCTCCGTATTATTTTTATCTTGGCATTTAAGTGCTCCATGATATCTTGTGGAATTTACAATTAAGTTTGTTTTACACTGATATCGGCGAATGACATTTCCCCAATCTTTCCTCATTATATATATTTTTATAATAGTATTTTTTATTAGTCATTCTTCTATACGGATGTGAGACTTGGACGCTTAAAGAAGTCCTCAGAAGACGTGTAGAGGCGTTTGAAATGTGGGTAATGGAAAAAAGAAAAAGTGACCAATGACGAGGTTCTCTGACAAGTCAAGCAAAAACGTGAACTCTTCCAGATTGTCACAGGTAGAATAGTTGCTTATCTTGGGGCACATCATAAGACACAAGCAAAAGTTTTTATGGTTATGATTCTGTACTAATCATGATGGGTAAAGTCGCGGGTAAAAGACAGGTCAAGAAAAAAGGATGTCTTGACTATGCAATATTAAGGAGTGGACCGGGATAGTGAGTTCTCCAAAACTGCTACGCTTCGCGAAAGAAGTGGAGAGTTTTGCTTAATTGGTTGCCAACCTTCGTTAGTCGGAGAGACACTCTCAAAAGAATAATAATAATAATGACACTTATGATAATCAAATATAAAAAAAAGAAAGAAAAAAGCTTTAGAAAGCTTTGTCATAATTCTTCTACGCTCATACCTTATAATCTAAAAATGAAATCTTTGAACATTACGTTATGCTGGTACCTTCTACTCGGTTGTCCACGCGTTGTTCGTCAGTCTGTTCTATAAGCTTAGAGATCTAGGAAGACATTTATGCTTAGAAATTTTCTAATGTTTATGATTCGGAACGTAGAAAGTTAATAGAGAAAGAAATAGAGACGAAGTAATAACCGAGCACGTCAAGTTAGCAAACATTTTAGTTTGCTAACTATAGGTACTAACAATGTGTTGGTAGCAAAACAAAGTCGCTATTTTCCCTCTCCCACGAAGAAACTAAGAGAACATAAAAGGGTACAGGCAGCGCACACGCGAGCACACACACGCACACACACACACACACACAGACGCTCGCACACACGCACGCACACACGCATGGCACACAATTATACACTAAAGAGCGATATTATTCTTCTTTTTATCCTTTATAATAAAAATGAGTTAATATACATAGCTCAGATCTATATTAAGATTCAAGTTTCGGTCCCGAGATACGGGCAATCGCCTAGTTCGTAACCACCGGGAACAACCATGTATATACTTCTTCTTCTTAGTGTACCTCTCCAACTAGTGAAGATTGGCTGTCTGTTTCGAATACTTTTCTCTATCTCTAGCGGGGCTTAGAAGTTGGGCAGCACTCGCTATTCCAGTCCACTCTCAAATGTTCCTTAGTCACGACTTTTTTCTACGACCTACTTTGTTTTTCCGGCAACTTTTACTATCATTATGAGTTACAGGAGCTCATATCTGGGTTGCCTAAACAGATGTCCTAGATAAGCAACTATCTTTTGCTTAATGATTTTCAAAAGTTCGCGTTTCGGATCAACTCGTCGTAGAACTTCCATACATGTATATACAAAAAAAAAATTTAGGCTACCTAGCCGGAATTTTTTGCTATGGCTAGCCTAGGGAGGTTTGTGCCTAGTACCGTCATAGGCGTACCGTAGTAATATAATGATCTTTTTTCAAAATGTTTTATGTATCGTCTGGAAAGTACTTAACTATAATAAGCTGTTCAAAGACGCGTACGTTGAACGAATATTACCGTAGCATGAATTGTGTAGAATAAAATTAAAATGTAGTCTACCTATAGTAATCTTAATTCTGTATGTGTCGTTGCCTGCAACGCACGTGGTCTCCATACGTATTGTTAGTTCAAATTGTAAAATGTTTAGTTTATTTCCAATATTAATAGTTATGTATACTGTATGTGCCGGTAAGTTTATATTAAATTTTATTATATTAATAATTATAAAAAAAATATCAATTTTTCGGGACAAAAAAGCTTCAAAAAGGTTTTTAAGGTAAAATACATAACCGTTTTCATAAAAAAAAATTAATAGTGATGCTATAAATGCATTGTATGTTCGGTAAAACTTATATCATATTTTTTATTATTTTTTATAAATTAAAATAAAAGTCGCATTTACATGAATTCATTAAAAATTATATATTTATTACGGTACTACAAATATAGAAACAAATGTTTATTTGTGACACATTTTTTTAGAAACTTAAAGCTAAAACTAAAACCTAAATAGATATTATAATAATAATTCTTTATTTGCATAATGTGAGTGTAACAAGATGAAAAAGACGTTTAAAAGCTCCATCTCATTGAATTTAACACAGTAAAAGAGAGAAAACAATCAAAAAATTAAACCTAAATGTGCCATTATAATTCTCTTTTTCTTGCTTAGCTAGCGACACGCATAAATAATACTGAAAGTAGTATTTTTTTAGTAATTTATGTTGATTAATTATAAAGTACTAATAATCCTAACTGCCTTTGGGATATTGACTGTTTTGATATAGAATTATCCCAATACATGCAACTATTTTCATTTATTTTAATAGCGATTAATGAGGACAATATATAAAATAAACTTGATGTTAATATTTGTACTAAAGATATATACTTACTCCTCTG
Organism: Baronia brevicornis; assembly: GCA_031353405.1. Taxonomy (NCBI): domain Eukaryota; kingdom Metazoa; phylum Arthropoda; class Insecta; order Lepidoptera; family Papilionidae; genus Baronia; species Baronia brevicornis. The sequence goes on from JASFAT010004428.1 coordinate 20,198, forward strand.
GGTCGACGACCCAAAGTGGCTTGGTTTCCGTTACGAAAACATGCCAGTGCTCTTTTGCAAAGGGCCATCCATAAATTATGTCATACGATATGGGGTTTAAGAAAGTGTGACATCGAGTATCAAAAGCGGGATGAATCTTAACATATGGACAGTTATAAGTTTTACTTAGCTAAGATCCGCAACAAGCAAAACAATAACAGAAAATTAACTATTTACTTAATTAATTAATAAAGTGGATTTATTTGGAAATTAAACCAAAAACTTACCGAAAATCGGCCATCAATTCTCCATCCACCAACCATTATACACAACACCAAACACATATTATCACTTTTCCATCTTGTAAACGACACGTGTTTCGCCCCAACACGAGTCATCTTCAGGTATAGTAGACTCTACAGAAGAGAACCGAAAGATCTTAGCTAAGTAAAACTTTTGATTGTCCATATAGTGATGGATTTCCGCAAAGTAACGCCTTACTCCATTAATAATCTGAATCTTAACATTTAAGGCACCATATTCATAAATTTCAAAGTGTTATAATTTAAAATTTTATCTCTACGCGTAACAAATAACCGGACGTGTGGGGGGGGGACGTAATTTATGGATGACCCCTTGGATTCTGTGTACATCCCTATCAAAATAAATACAGTGCGTAATAAACAAAGAAATACGGTTGAGTCATCTCTGAATACAAAGAAATAAATGTTTTTCTTCATGAATACTTTAAGAGGAGTGTCACTATAACGAGTTCCATATAAAGAAGCTTCGATTTCAATTTATCGGATATTAAACAACAAAGTGTATTGATTTTGGTTAAATAAATATATAATAATATCAACGAATCTCTAATACGATTATTCGGCCTATTCTAACGTATGGCTATAAAGCTTGGACACTAACTAAAAGAACGGAAGAAACTTCTAGTCGCAGAATGAAAAGTCCTCCGAAAGATCCTAGGCCTAACCAAAAGAGATGATAGCAGTTGGCGAAATCGAAAAAATGCCGAGATCGAGCATCTGGTGGCGCAACCCAATGTAATAGGAGATACTAAGGCTCACCGACGTCGTTGGTTGGGCCACGTTGAGAGGATGGGGGAGGATCGCGCAGTCAAGAGAGCGTATGTCGCCCAACTGGACGGCGTCCTGTAGGGCGCCTCAGGTACCGCTGTAGAGACATGGTTGAGGATGAATTGTACAACCTTCAAGTCTGCAACTGTTCGGAGGCCAAGATCCATTTTGGATGGCTGCTCTAACAAAGTTAGTTATCTACGAATTGACGAACAAAATGGCTCACTGACGAATTTACCGCTTTCCTAGTGAATGTTAGCAGACTCAATTACCGTGTCGTAAGTGTTATAGAAATGAAACGTAACTATGTTAATTTTTCAGTGATCCTTCTGGTCATTATTCCGGGAACAACATGTGTGAAGCCATTGCTTCTTCCACCTTCGACGCAAGATAACCTGCCTCCATATGTGAGTAACATTACTAAGTCTAGAACGTTATGAGTTTCCATTTTATGGTGATATGTAATTAGATATGCTTTGGTGTTTGCGGCATATAAAGAGCAGGATCATTTCTTCTCATGAGTGTTGTTATAGTTATGTATAGATATTATATATATTTAGATGTTAGGAATATTTAAAGATCATGTATATATAAATCACATTTTATCGATGTGGGTACAGTTAACACGGAAGTCAATAGTGGGATACAATATGCTGCGAATAATGATAATGATTTAATTGCACGTTATATGCCTTTTCATAATCTTGTTAAATGACGTTTTATATGCCTTCATAATATTTTTTTATCGGATAGGAACTTAAACGAGCAGGCGTGTGACCTGATGGAAAGCAATCAATGCCGCCCATAGACATCCGCAGCACCATAGGCAGTGCGAACGCGTTGCCGATCTTTAAGGATAGTGACACTATGGGAGTGCGAGGTGGAGGGGAGTGAGAAGGGGAGGGTGTTGGGCCTCCGAAACTCAGGTCGCTCAGCGTACAAAGTGCGGTAGTTAAGCTACCACTTAGATGCCGAATTTCTGCGGGAGTACTTCCCCGATCGAGCCGGCCCATTCACGCTACAGACAAATAATATGCCATTCTGGACAAAGTAATCGTCTGCAGCTACCACTGCAGATAATCCTGAAAAATGGCGTATGAGGTAGATTGAATATAATATTTATGTAAAACGTATGAATCACTTGTGTTGAGGAATTTATCACTTTCCAGCCCACCTTAGTTCAGAACAAAAATAAAATTATATTCGACGAAATAATAGCTTTGCGGGAATTCCGAGAATTGAACTCGCACGCCTGTGCGTCCATAGAACTAAAGATACCGGACTTCCGTGCGCCAGGTCGTCGGGTCAGTGAAGTCAGTGAGTATTCATATTATTAATGGAGTCAGGCGTTACTTTGCGGAAATCCATCACTATGTGGACAGTCAAAAGTCTTACTTACCTAAGATCCGAGACAAACAAAACAATAACAGAAAATTAATAATGTATGTTTTTCTGCTGGATGAAGTGGATTTATTTGGAAATTAAACCAAAAATTTACCGAAAATCAGCCATCAATTCTCCACCCACCAACCACTATACACAACACCAAACACACATTACCTCTTTTCCATTTTGTAAACGACACGTGTTTCGCCCCAACACGAGGCATCTTCAGGTATAGTAAACTCTACAGAAGGCAACCGAAAAGTTTTCGGTTGTCTTCCATAGTTTACAAGATGAATAAGTTGTAATGTGTGTTTGATGTTGTGTTTAGTGGTTGGTGGGTGGAGAGTTGATGGCCGATTTTCGGTAAGTTTTTGGTTTAAGTTCCAAATAAATCCACTTCATCCAGCACAAAAACACACATTATTAATTTTCTGTTGTTGTTTTGCTTGTCGCGGATCTTAGCTAAGTAAGACTTTTGATTGTCCACATAGTATTCATATTATAATACAGAAAGGCAAAAGAACAAGCGTTTTGCTTAATAGAAAGTAATCAACGCCGCCCATTTTCAATATCCAAGGCATTGTGGCGTTGCCGGTCCTCGAGAAAAGGTTTTACAAAACTTTTAATTACATGTATGTTATATTTGTTACTATTTATTTGGGCATATAGAGAGGATGGATGAAAGATGACTGGAAAAAGAAATTTACGTTGCGAACGTGGATGGAAGGGTCGGTAGAGGAAGACCACGGAAAACATACCTTGACCAAATTGCTGAAGTTTATAAGAAAGGCTAGGAGAAGAGTGCCATTAACCGGCGGGCTTGCAAGAGGAGAATAATGAGTGTGAAAGAAGCAAGGGAAGTATGCTGAGTTCGTAGCAGATGGAGACCTGTGGTCTCTGCCTACCCCTACGGGAGACAGGCGTGACGATACGTATATTTGTTACTATTGGAAGCAACTTTTTTATGATTCTGGTACTATCTATCTATAATTTATGGTAAGCGCTTAGCACTTGTCGAAGTAGCAACTTTAATTCTTTTCTTTAAATTCTCTATACGCTCTATCTTTGTTTTTTCTTCTTAACGTTCTGTTATTTTTCGTCCTGATCTTCTCCTTTATTTTTTCTTCTATGACTTTCAAAATAAGAAGCCACGACGAATAAATTCCCATCTGTTCTTAATGTAATATTAATATATTTTAAATTTTTTCATATTTGGTTACCTCAGCATGTGGGGCTCTGCTGGGTTCAGCAGACCTCCATTGACCCTTGCGGCTCGTCGGATTCACTATGACAAATCTTAATATAGTTAATTTGTCAAAAAAGACGGCGACGTGGTTCGCCACCCCTCACGTCCTGATTCCCACGAGGGTAAGAAGCGACGAACGGAGAGCCGTTTCGCTACGATGCATGTGAGAGGAGAGATGGATGAGTGTGAAGTTAGCAAGGAAGGTGTGTCGGGTTCGTAGCGGATGGAGATCTGTGGTCTCTGCCTAACCCTACAGGAAGACAGACGTGAGGATATGTATGTATATATATTTGGTATGTGTGTGATGTGGTCCTAATAAATGATTCTTTCTATTCATTTTTATAATACTTTCAAAAATGTTCATTTTCTTTATTTTCAGAATGCATGGAATATTTGTGGAAAATACGTTATTATGATGAAGTATTAATTCGTTCTATAAAGTGTAAGTTATGTTTTGTATGTTTTTTTAAACGGTTTTATTCAGCTTGATATTTGTTAGTTTTAATCTTGCTATGGCTTTTTCAACTACTTCTACTAAATCTATTCTTATAAAACTTTGCACAGACATTTAGTTCCTGTGACAATACAATACATAATTTAAACTCGGTAGTTAGAGTCTGTCAGAAGATGGACAGTGGAACTCTTCTACCGTTACTAGTAACCTTCCCGAGTCTGCGTTGATTTGATTGGTTTCAACAAGTACACTTAAAACTTAACAATAAATATGAGTCAAAAATTTTTGTTATACGGTTTTGTTTAATACACTACAATAAAAACTTAAAATTAAATCAGATTCTTATATGTTATAAGATACTACGTATATTACTTTAGTGTGTTAATAAAATATTTTAACTTTAAAGATATTTACTTAAAATAGTTAATTAAAGATTTATAAGTGGGGTTCCATAACCAAATTCATACGTGGATGGAAAATACAGAAAATTCAGCTGCACTAGGTATTGTTATCGTTATTATTAGACTATTTAAATCCACCTGGATAAGCCCAAGCTGGAAATAAGTTACCAAATAAGAACTAGAGTGTTTTGCTTTTGCTGCGTCATTTCGTGCATAGAATAGAGCCTCCCATTTACGTCCCATGGGCGTCATACTAAGTGACTATTAGAGTTAACAGAAATAAATGAGAAGAGGCGCATAATTAATTGATAAATACCAATCTGCGATTGTGGTGAGAGAAGTGGAGTGTTACTGCTGTATTCGTGATAAATAGAGTGGGCGTCGTGGTATAACTTTATTAGAAATACTAATACGTTAGTGTGACTATACTTCTTCTTTTTAATTGTTAATGTTTCATAAAATTGGCATAACTTTATCAACCCTTAAAGAGGAGAATAAATTATTAGTGGCCGAGCGGAAAATTCTCCATAAGATCGTGGGCAGAACCAGAATAGAAGATGGGTTATGGAGGATCCGAAAATCGCCGTGATAGAAGACCTGGTGCACCAGTCAGACATTTTGGGCGAGATTAAGCATAACAATTTTGTTTACTTGGTCACCTTGGGCGAAAGGGCGAGGATCGGAGTGTGAAGAGAGTTTATGTGGTTTTAGTGTATTTGTCTCGATCAAGTAGGGCAGTTGGTCGACTCAGATGACACTGGAGAGATCAGGTGGATTGTGACCTGCGCAAACTTTATAGTTTGCTAGCAATTGGCAAACTAGCTTATGCTAGTAATTGGCAAGAATTAGCACAGGGCAGGAAATGATGGTGGACTCTCGACTCCGACTCTCGACTCGACTTCTGAGGCCAAGAAGCCCCTCCGGGTAACTGAGCCAGCGGAGTAAGCAACTTTATCAAATTTCAGGTGGAACTGACTTGAGCCAGGCGAACATCAATGTGATATTTGGTGGTAGTGACGCAGAACCTGGACAGTTTCCGCATATGGTTAATATATTAAAATTTTTTTTTCAAAGTCTGTGTATGTACGTCCTACTTTTTCTTATGGGACATACATATACAGGGCAAACGAGCAATCAAGCGACACCTGCCTGCCAGGCAAGCGAGTTGCCTGATTGCGTCGTGTGACGGGTCGTCCACATTCCTTTAAAATGGGAACAGGTGCTGCTTGTTGTGGTGAGACCGGTCTACCCTGGCCTGTTTTCGAACTCTGTATTATTACTATTTCTCTTTTTAACTTTACTGTAATTCAGTTATAGATAACTGAATGTTTGCCTAGTTATCTGTGAGATAACCTTTGAAGTGTTTTTTGTGCACATTGTCGCGCTGTTTTATTTATGGGATAGGAAGGCAAACGAGCGGGCGTGTCACCTGATGGAAAGCAAACAACGCCGCTCTCCGCTCAATTCTCCAATGCTGAATGTCTATCATTCAGCATTGGAGAAGAGTTGCCGGCCATTAAGAAGTGTGTAGGCTTGTTTTTTGAAGGTTCCAATGTCGTATCAGTTCGGAAACACAGCTGGAGGTAGCTGGTAAAATGATGAAAGAAAACTAAATAGAGGCAGGGGGAGGTTGTTGGGCTTCCGGAACTTGGCCGCTCACCGTACGAAGCGCGGTAGCTAAGCTACACTCAGACGCCGGTTTTCTACGGGAGTGTGGTACTTCCCCGGGCGAGCCGGCCCATTCATGTTACAAACAAATATTATGCCGGTCTTGACAAAGTATTCGTCTGCAGCGAGTAGAGCCACTATTACAAATCGTAAATATCAAATGTTTTTGTACTGTGGTCTATCGATATATTATTGTATTATAATAAAATGAATTGTTCATTTAATGAATATATTTTCAGGGTGCCGTGGGATGGCAGGCCGTCAAAGGCACGTGGGTATTTAAATGCGGCAGTAGCTTAATCAGTGAGCGGTTCTTGATAACTGCCGCCCATTGTTCACAATCAGCAAGGACCGATCCAAAAATAGCTGATCCCGTGCCGAAGATTGTGAGGCTGGACAGCACTAGCATTTTAGATGTGGTTGGTCTTAATTTCAAAATAATTTTTATTTATTAAAAACGGTTCCAATAGGGATGTCGACTATTGAAGTAAAAACAATATTTTTTTTTATTTTAACGAATTAAATTTTAATTTAACAATCAAAATGTGATCATAGTGACGTCACAGCAAACGCCAATGAAAGTGTATGACGTCACTTGTTATATACACACGTCACACACATACATAAAACGTAAAATTAAAATGTCTTTATTGACAATCACGCCGACGTTTGAACGTCAAAATTCAAATTTAAATAGTGTGACGTACTTTATTTACATAAATAATAGATTAATGCTGTATATTTTTTATATTCGCATCATAGCACTCTGGAGTGACGTGAAGGCAAACGCCAGTGAAAGTGTAGACGTCACTTGTTATATACACACGTCACACACACACATTTTAATAAATAAAAATAAATATATGGACAGTCAAAAGTTTTACTTAGCTAAGTTCCTCTATAGTAGACTCTACGGAAGACAACCGAAAAGGTTTCGGTTTTCGGTTGTCTTCCGTAGAGTCTACTATACCTGAAGATGCCTCGTGTTGGGGCGAAACACGTGTCGTTTACAAGATGGAAAAGTGATAATGTGTGTTTGGTGTTGTGTATAGTGGTTGGTGGGTGGAGAGTTGATGGCCGATTTTCGGTAAGTTTTTGGTTTAAGTTCCAAATAAATTCACTAAACCCAACGGAAAAACACACATTATTAATTTTCTGTTATGGTTTTGCTTGTCGCGGATCTTAGCTAAGTAAAACTTTTGACTGTCCATATAGTGATGGATTTCCGCAAAGTAACGCCTGACTCCATTAATAATAAAAATAAATAAAATTTATAATAATAAATGAAATTTTTTTAAATAAAGTGTGACGTACTTTATTTACATATATAATAGAGTAATGCTGTATATTTTTTAACATTCACAGAATAAAAACGGTGAGCCTGCCACCGATATAGACATAAAAAAAATTCACGTCCACGATCGATACCGTTCGCCAAGTAAATATTTCGATATTGCAATCATAGAGTTAGAAACACCAGTCTCTTTTACGTTGAGGACGCACCCAGCATGTATTTGGAAAAATCACGACGACTTGGATGGAAAAGCTTTTGTAACCGGATGGGGGATTGTAGAAGCAGGTATGGTCTTTTTTCTTGTTTCATCTTTTTTAATTGTAGTATTTATTCCGGTTACTATTTGGGATCTTAATAATTTACAACAATAACACATCGATAAAAATTAAATAAACACTTATCGCCCGTATATATACATATTTAGATAGATTGATATATATGTGATAAATAAATAGATGTCTATCAAATTAAATATATTTTTTATTGTACACCAAAAACAAAGTTTACGATAATTGATTATCATATCGTTTTTATATAAAGCGCGGTCTTATCACTATTAGTGATATTTGGTGTGGGTTGGTGAAATTGGATTGTCAACTCGGATGACTTGGTAAAAAATAGTTCATTTACTAAACATTATCTAACAGGTAGCTTAGAAGCACATCCAGTTCTTCAAGTGGCAGTATTGGACTTTGTCAAATCACCGGATTGCGATAGAATGCTTCAGAAAAGGCGCAACAATAAATGGAGAGGCCTGGCCCATCACCAGTTATGTGCTGGTATTTTAGCAGGTGGAATCGATACATGCCAGGTGAAATGATTAAAGCATTTTGTGAATTTTTACATTTAGTGTGTCCGGTGGCAGTATTAGGTTTTAAAACACATTAAAAAAAGCCATAGCTATCTATATATATATATATATATATATATATATATATATATATATATATATATATATATATATATATATATATATATATATATATATATATATATATATATATATATATATATATATATATATATATATATATATATATATATATATATATATATATATATATATATAGGATAGCTTGGCTTTTTTTAATGTGTTTTAAAACCTAATACTGCCACCGGACACACTAAATGTAAAAATTCACAAAATGCTTTAATCATTTCACCTGGCATGTATCGATTCCACCTGCTAAAATACCAGCACATAACTGGTGATGGGCCAGGCCTCTCCATTTATTGTTGCGCCTTTTCTGAAGCATTCTATCGCAATCCGGTGATTTGACAAAGTCCAATACTGCCACTTGAAGAACTGGATGTGCTTCTAAGCTACCTGTTAGATAATGTTTAGTAAATGAACTATTTTTTACCAAGTCATCCGAGTTGACAATCCAATTTCACCAACCCACACCAAATATCACTAATAGTGATAAGACCGCGCTTTATATAAAAACGATATGATAATCAATTATCGTAAACTTTGTTTTTGGTGTACAATAAAAAATATATTTAATTTGATAGACATCTATTTATTTATCACATATATATCAATCTATCTAAATATGTATATATACGGGCGATAAGTGTTTATTTAATTTTTATCGATGTGTTATTGTTGTAAATTATTAAGATCCCAAATAGTAACCGGAATAAATACTACAATTAAAAAAGATGAAACAAGAAAAAAGACCATACCTGCTTCTACAATCCCCCATCCGGTTACAAAAGCTTTTCCATCCAAGTCGTCGTGATTTTTCCAAATACATGCTGGGTGCGTCCTCAACGTAAAAGAGACTGGTGTTTCTAACTCTATGATTGCAATATCGAAATATTTACTTGGCGAACGGTATCGATCGTGGACGTGAATTTTTTTTATGTCTATATCGGTGGCAGGCTCACCGTTTTTATTCTGTGAATGTTAAAAAATATACAGCATTACTCTATTATATATGTAAATAAAGTACGTCACACTTTATTTAAAAAAAATTTCATTTATTATTATAAATTTTATTTATTTTTATTATTAATGGAGTCAGGCGTTACTTTGCGGAAATCCATCACTATATGGACAGTCAAAAGTTTTACTTAGCTAAGATCCGCGACAAGCAAAACCATAACAGAAAATTAATAATGTGTGTTTTTCCGTTGGGTTTAGTGAATTTATTTGGAACTTAAACCAAAAACTTACCGAAAATCGGCCATCAACTCTCCACCCACCAACCACTATACACAACACCAAACACACATTATCACTTTTCCATCTTGTAAACGACACGTGTTTCGCCCCAACACGAGGCATCTTCAGGTATAGTAGACTCTACGGAAGACAACCGAAAACCGAAACCTTTTCGGTTGTCTTCCGTAGTCTACTATAGAGGAACTTAGCTAAGTAAAACTTATGACTGTCCATATATTTATTTTTATTTATTAAAATGTGTGTGTGTGACGTGTGTATATAACAAGTGACGTCTACACTTTCACTGGCGTTTGCCTTCACGTCACTCCAGAGTGCTATGATGCGAATATAAAAAATATACAGCATTAATCTATTATTTATGTAAATAAAGTACGTCACACTATTTAAATTTGAATTTTGACGTTCAAACGTCGGCGTGATTGTCAATAAAGACATTTTAATTTTACGTTTTATGTATGTGTGTGACGTGTGTATATAACAAGTGACGTCATACACTTTCATTGGCGTTTGCTGTGACGTCACTATGATCACATTTTGATTGTTAAATTAAAATTTAATTCGTTAAAATAAAAAAAAATATTGTTTTTACTTCAATAGTCGACATCCCTATTGGAACCGTTTTTAATAAATAAAAATTATTTTGAAATTAAGACCAACCACATCTAAAATGCTAGTGCTGTCCAGCCTCACAATCTTCGGCACGGGATCAGCTATTTTTGGATCGGTCCTTGCTGATTGTGAACAATGGGCGGCAGTTATCAAGAACCGCTCACTGATTAAGCTACTGCCGCATTTAAATACCCACGTGCCTTTGACGGCCTGCCATCCCACGGCACCCTGAAAATATATTCATTAAATGAACAATTCATTTTATTATAATACAATAATATATCGATAGACCACAGTACAAAAACATTTGATATTTACGATTTGTAATAGTGGCTCTACTCGCTGCAGACGAATACTTTGTCAAGACCGGCATAATATTTGTTTGTAACATGAATGGGCCGGCTCGCCCGGGGAAGTACCACACTCCCGTAGAAAACCGGCGTCTGAGTGTAGCTTAGCTACCGCGCTTCGTACGGTGAGCGGCCAAGTTCCGGAAGCCCAACAACCTCCCCCTGCCTCTATTTAGTTTTCTTTCATCATTTTACCAGCTACCTCCAGCTGTGTTTCCGAACTGATACGACATTGGAACCTTCAAAAAACAAGCCTACACACTTCTTAATGGCCGGCAACTCTTCTCCAATGCTGAATGATAGACATTCAGCATTGGAGAATTGAGCGGAGAGCGGCGTTGTTTGCTTTCCATCAGGTGACACGCCCGCTCGTTTGCCTTCCTATCCCATAAATAAAACAGCGCGACAATGTGCACAAAAAACACTTCAAAGGTTATCTCACAGATAACTAGGCAAACATTCAGTTATCTATAACTGAATTACAGTAAAGTTAAAAAGAGAAATAGTAATAATACAGAGTTCGAAAACAGGCCAGGGTAGACCGGTCTCACCACAACAAGCAGCACCTGTTCCCATTTTAAAGGAATGTGGACGACCCGTCACACGACGCAATCAGGCAACTCGCTTGCCTGGCAGGCAGGTGTCGCTTGATTGCTCGTTTGCCCTGTATATGTATGTCCCATAAGAAAAAGTAGGACGTACATACACAGACTTTGAAAAAAAAATTTTAATATATTAACCATATGCGGAAACTGTCCAGGTTCTGCGTCACTACCACCAAATATCACATTGATGTTCGCCTGGCTCAAGTCAGTTCCACCTGAAATTTGATAAAGTTGCTTACTCCGCTGGCTCAGTTACCCGGAGGGGCTTCTTGGCCTCAGAAGTCGAGTCGAGAGTCGGAGTCGAGAGTCCACCATCATTTCCTGCCCTGTGCTAATTCTTGCCAATTACTAGCATAAGCTAGTTTGCCAATTGCTAGCAAACTATAAAGTTTGCGCAGGTCACAATCCACCTGATCTCTCCAGTGTCATCTGAGTCGACCAACTGCCCTACTTGATCGAGACAAATACACTAAAACCACATAAACTCTCTTCACACTCCGATCCTCGCCCTTTCGCCCAAGGTGACCAAGTAAACAAAATTGTTATGCTTAATCTCGCCCAAAATGTCTGACTGGTCCATCAGGTCTTCTATCACGGCGTTTCTCGGATCCTCCATAACCCATCTTCTATTCTGGTTCTGCCCACGATCTTATGGAGAATTTTCCGCTCGGCCACTAATAATTTATTCTCCTCTTTAAGGGTTGATAAAGTTATGCCAATTTTATGAAACATTAACAATTAAAAAGAAGAAGTATAGTCACACTAACGTATTAGTATTTCTAATAAAGTTATACCACGACGCCCACTCTATTTATCACGAATACAGCAGTAACACTCCACTTCTCTCACCACAATCGCAGATTGGTATTTATCAATTAATTATGCGCCTCTTCTCATTTATTTCTGTTAACTCTAATAGTCACTTAGTATGACGCCCATGGGACGTAAATGGGAGGCTCTATTCTATGCACGAAATGACGCAGCAAAAGCAAAACACTCTAGTTCTTATTTGGTAACTTATTTCCAGCTTGGGCTTATCCAGGTGGATTTAAATAGTCTAATAATAACGATAACAATACCTAGTGCAGCTGAATTTTCTGTATTTTCCATCCACGTATGAATTTGGTTATGGAACCCCACTTATAAATCTTTAATTAACTATTTTAAGTAAATATCTTTAAAGTTAAAATATTTTATTAACACACTAAAGTAATATACGTAGTATCTTATAACATATAAGAATCTGATTTAATTTTAAGTTTTTATTGTAGTGTATTAAACAAAACCGTATAACAAAAATTTTTGACTCATATTTATTGTTAAGTTTTAAGTGTACTTGTTGAAACCAATCAAATCAACGCAGACTCGGGAAGGTTACTAGTAACGGTAGAAGAGTTCCACTGTCCATCTTCTGACAGACTCTAACTACCGAGTTTAAATTATGTATTGTATTGTCACAGGAACTAAATGTCTGTGCAAAGTTTTATAAGAATAGATTTAGTAGAAGTAGTTGAAAAAGCCATAGCAAGATTAAAACTAACAAATATCAAGCTGAATAAAACCGTTTAAAAAAACATACAAAACATAACTTACACTTTATAGAACGAATTAATACTTCATCATAATAACGTATTTTCCACAAATATTCCATGCATTCTGAAAATAAAGAAAATGAACATTTTTGAAAGTATTATAAAAATGAATAGAAAGAATCATTTATTAGGACCACATCACACACATACCAAATATATATACATACATATCCTCACGTCTGTCTTCCTGTAGGGTTAGGCAGAGACCACAGATCTCCATCCGCTACGAACCCGACACACCTTCCTTGCTAACTTCACACTCATCCATCTCTCCTCTCACATGCATCGTAGCGAAACTATATATAACTATCTAACATGACACAACTATATACAACTATATATATATATAACACGATAGATAATAACACATCGATAAAAATTAAATAAACACTTATCGCCCGTATATATACATATTTAGATAGATTGATATATATATGATAAATAAATAGATGTCTATCAAATTAAATATATTTTTTATTGTACACCAAAAACAAAGTTTACGATAATTGATTATCATATCGTTTTTATATAAAGCGCGGTCTTATCACTATTAGTAATATTTGGTGTGGGTTGGTGAAATTGGATTGTCAACTCGGATGACTTGGTAAAAAATAGTTCATTTACTAAACATTATCTAACAGGTAGCTTAGAAGCACATCCAGTTCTTCAAGTGGCAGTATTGGACTTTGTCAAATCACCGGATTGCGATAGAATGCTTCAGAAAAGGCGCAACAATAAATGGAGAGGCCTGGCCCATCACCAGTTATGTGCTGGTATTTTAGCAGGTGGAATCGATACATGCCAGGTGAAATGATTAAAGCATTTTGTGAATTTTTACATTTAGTGTGTCCGGTGGCAGTATTAGGTTTTAAAACACATTAAAAAAAGCCAAGCTATCCTATATATATATATATATATATAGTATATATATATATATATATATATATATATATATATATATATATATATATATATATATATATATATATATATATATATACATGTATGACGACGATTGGCTCAGTGGCGGGGCCCTCCGTCCGCGGAGTCAATGGTCGCGGGTTCGATCCCACATCGTAATAAATATTTATATGGATTTATAAATGTTTATTCCGAGTCTGGTAACCTCCCCAATCCGCATTTCCTGCCCCTTCCTTTCTTCTCTATCCTTTCCCTTCCTCTCCGCCAATCCATGGACTGCCGTGCCAATGGATGCGTGGCTAGGGGCGAGCCTAGTTGCAAGAATGCCGATCGTCCCGGGATCGGGCTCCCCCGGGTACTATGGTGCCTTACCTCAGCACGCAGGGCTCTGCTGGGGCTGACCTTTATCCTCCCTTGCGGCTTGTGGAATTCACTAAGGGAACAATGCAAATGGTAGATTAATCTATATATAAAAAATTGCGACTTAATCCGATGGTGGTTGATTACCAATCAACTAGGTGGGTGGGTATAGGACCTGTTCTCACGGTCAGTATTTAGATGGGGGATAATACTGATAATTAACGGAGTCTTTTTTTTATGAAGTAGGGAGGCAAACACGTGTTACCTGATGGGAAGCCGGAAAAGAAGATGAACGCCGCTCATTATATTCTATTCTTATCTTAAACGCCACTACCAGTCTGTAAGATAAGAATAGGCTTCTTTTTTTAAAGGATCCAATGTCGTTGTGTTTCGGAAAATCGCCGAAATTTAGTTGGTTCCGTAGAATGGTGGTAGAACGAAGTTTCGGGAAAAACACACCGTACTGGATCGTCACTTATCCGAATGGTGGGTATGAAACTTTTTTTCGGCAAGTTGTGCGTCAGTAGAATTCAGCAGCAGGAATAATTCCGAACAATTCCTCGGAGCACCCCCCATGATAAAAACGATAAAAGATGCTGAGAGATGAGACATCCTTCCACAACGCTGAAACAAATAGTTTTTTTAATAATGAAAATGTTTGCATAAACATTTTATCATACTTTAATTTCAGGGTGATTCCGGAGGTCCTTTGCAGATCAATATAAAAATGCCCTATTTCTCTGACTGGATAATTCACTACGTGATTGGTATCACCTCATTTGGATACGGGTGTGCTCAGGCGAATACGCCCAGTGTCTACGTGAAAGTATCAAGATTCGTCGATTGGATAGAGAGCATCGTGTGGGAGGATGAATATCTTGAATATATGGAAAAAGAAAATAATACACCATCGAACTAGGCTTCCATTAGACCTTGTTAGATCCTTTCCATACTTCTTATGAAGTTATTTTTTTTAGGAACTTGTGTGTGTGTGTTTGTATGTGTATACGTATTGTATGTATTTAAATTTATTAAAATTAGTTTTTAATTTCTCTTTTGTACAAGCAGCACCACCTTCAAACCAATCTTCTCAATTCCACCCGCTGTTTGATTAGTAGAGAATGTCCAATGGCATTACGTCCACCTGATGTATATTTTGTGAAAAAAAAGTTAAAATAAATATATGAAGTTCAATAAATAAGTGAAATGAATTTTACCGGGTCATCAGTATATTATATTTTGTTTGAAATTTTAATAACCATATTTTAATATACTTTTTGTTTTAATCTTAAGTAGTATATTGGTATATTTGCTATCTTGTGATAAAAGCTCCTTCCAGAGGCGGACTAACGAGAGGGAAAGCCTCTGATCCTGGGAGGGGGGGATCTCCAAATGTCTATAAGTTTCCTTGATCAAATCCTTAAAATGAATTCGACTGCACATTGGGCGCCTCATTTAGCTTTGCCGTCCCGGGCCATTGACGGGCTCAGTCCACCACTGGCCTCTTCTATTTTCCTCCACCAGTTTCGGTCCAACGCCGTTCTTGTGGCGAATGCGAAAGCAAATAGAAGTAATGGGAAGAAGCATCTTCCTAAGCAAGAAAGAACAATCTGCAATCCTCAATTTGTCTTCCAACTGCAGAATTTCGAATAATACCCCTCCATTTTAGGGAGAGTTTATTGTATAACTGTATATATATAAATAAGATATTCATTATACACTTTAAACTGTGATCATTTAATATAACAATGTCGAGTTTAGCATCTAAAACTATCGATGCGTAAATCGAAACTGGTTCTGGTATAAATTTATCCTCATCGGTTTTCCTTGTACACAGCGTATGGGTTTTTTAGTATATAATTCTTGTATAATATTTTATTTATATTATAAATTTATAATATAAATGAATTTACACTCTTTTCATTAGACATTGTGTAATAAAATCACGCTGTATACGAATTTGTATTAAAGGACCGACTGAAGATAAACATACTTAGGTAATAGCAAAATCATTTGCAATCCAAGCATGTTTCCACTATAATACGTTATTGTACTGTGATTCAGACATTAGTTTATTTAAGATTCTATATAGTGCAGTATTTATCTAAGATTCTATACAAATTTTCTTTCATTATATTTATTTGAAATAAAATGTTAACGAACTATGCGTGATATTTGCACGTTTTACGGAATGAATAGTAGTGTTTTATATTTATTTGTTTTGCATTAAAAGCAATAAAATTTATAATGTTACATAGCTTATATTATTAAGGTACAAATTATGTATGTGTGTGTGTCAATATGAATGTCGTCACTGTGGTTCGCGATCTGACCACGTTGGTTCTCTCTGAAAATCGGCTCCAGATGCTCCAATTGAGGGCCCGGTATATGCTGAGCAATAACTATTTTAGGACACTTATTTCATTAAAATTATTTTCTTTTTGTTTATTTATAATATTATTAAGGTTTTAAGCAAAAATTAATTATTGTACAAAAAGGTGTCATAAATAAGGTTATTCTATTTCTATAAAAATAAATTGCAATAAGTTTATCTTTTCATTCATCATTTTTGATATTAAGGAGCATACCCGAAATTCAAATAAAATGAAATGCCACGCACCCGAAGCAAGACAGAAGAAATGCTTTGGATGCGTATTAGACAGAGATGCAATATTCTGACTGATTTTTACACTCGCTTCATGGTGCTCCTAGCACCAGTCACCGGCCTCTTAATTAATATATAGCAATAAATTTTATATACGTGTTGTGTGTGAGTGTGCGCGTGTAAGTGTATGTGTGTCTGAGAATGTTGTGTGAGTGTTTTGAATTTATCACGTTATACGCACGTGGTAGATTGGAAAGTATTTGATTTAATTTATTATATGACTTAAAACAATAATTACAGGCTTTCCCATTTTTAGAGGAATATAAAAACCACGCTTGTCTGAGGCGGATCGTTGAGAGTATTCAGGAATAAATACCTGTGAGCTGATCATATATCTATCTCGGTGCGGGATTCTCACTCGCGACCGTCGCCGAAGGCGATTGCTTCGGGACTTCTTCGGGAGCCAATTTGGTGAAATAAAGTTAAAATGCGTTGAAATATGAAAAGTTGTTAGTTCATAGATGTTGCTGTATAAGATGCAGTGCGGTAGTTCACTATTGGACATAGACCTCTCCGAAACAAACAACCCGATCTTGCTCTGTCGCTTGTTGTTAACAAATACATACAGTGCCTCGATATCCACTGTGCGTATTTGTAAACAAAATACACTAAAAGTGTAGTTTTTTAGTTTAGTTTTGTTGGAGTAAAACTGAAAATTTTTGTGGATGTTTTTTTTTTGTAGTATGCGTCTGTTGGGCAAGATACACCAGTGTGTTTTGTTTTTAGCCTCCTGCGTTTTATCGTAGTCATAGAGTTAATAATAGGTATTTTGAATGTATTATTAGTAATCAAACCTCTTTGGCTGTACTGAATATAACTGGCTGGTTTTAATACCATTAAATGTGACATTCTGAAGATGCAATAAATAAAAAAAAACTAGTTCCCGCCATTTTTCAATTGTTTTTCAAGCAATCAAAATGAACGTATGTGGCGAAGAAATTCGGGACATTTTAAAGTTTTATTACAAAAAAGGTAAAAATGCGATACCACATGATCTCACTGAGAGAAAACATGAAAACGCCAGACCGCACTCATCTATAGCCACGCAGCAAAAACTGAGAGAGCTTGGCTGGGATGTGTCGATGCATCCTCTGTATAGCCCTGACCTTGCTCCATCAGATTTCCACCTGTTTTGGTCATTGCAAAACTCTTGAGGAAGCATAAAGCTTTATGACCTCAAAAGAACACTGTGAATATACCAGTCAGTTTTTTTTAATCAAAAATCTCAAAATTTCTACAGGAATGGGATCATTGCACTACCCACAAGATGGCAACAAGTCATGGATCAAAACGGCATATACATATTATAAATAAATAAAAAATTATACCTAAAAAAAATATTTTCTTTTGTCTGAACAATACGAAAATACTTTTGCCCCGACCTAATATGTCACTGACCGGTTCAAGAACAAAACAACTTATAATTATACTCGTATCCTGTTGTGGTTATTCCAGTGCGGCGGTGAGTTGCGTGGCGTGTGTATTTATTTACTCGGCGCGTATTGTAATTTAAAATGTTGTTAAAATGTTTACGATTTTGTGTCTTGTTTATGTTGATGTCGCACGTTGGTAAGTTAAAAGGACATTTATTTAAAAATACACACGAATTCAGAAATCGTCGAAACAGAACGATTCTTTGATGAATATTTTCATAAATATATTATAATATTATACAAAGAGTAAAAGATGGCTAGATGGCGTCGAGGATGACTTAAAGGCAATCGGTGTGGACGGCTGGAGCGAAAAAGCTAAACGAAGATCCGACTGGAAAAATTTACTGAACCAGGCTAAGGCCCACCCGCGGCTGTAATGCCTTGATGATGAAAGAGTAAAAGGTGTCGTGACAAAAGTTGAGAAAGCGATACTTAGATCGTTTGGGCACATAGAGAGGATGGTTGAAAGTCGACTGATAAAATAAATTTATTTTGCGGATGAGGTTGAAAGGGTCGATAGGGGAAGACCAAAGAGAACATACCTTGACCAACTTGCTGAAGGTCTTAAGAAAACCAGTTCAAAAGTACCCTTAAATGGCGAGCTTGTGTGAAGAGAGTGATGAGTGTGGATGAAGTAAGGAAAGTGTAACAGACGCGACTAACGGAGAGCCGTTTCGTTACGATGAATGTGAGGGGAAAGATGGATGAGTGTGGAGGAATCAAGGAAGGTGTGCCAGGATCGTAGCGAATGGAGATCTGTGGTCTCTGCCTACCTCTACGGTAAACAGGCGTGATGAAACGTATGAGTTTATACACGTATTAATGAAAGTGTTAATTATACATTAACTTACAGAAAATATAATATTTAGAGGTACATCACACATGTGCGCGCACACACATTATCAAAATCATGAATAGCCTGTGGTAGTCCACCGCTGGACATAAGAAGAAGCGTCATCTTATCCAATAGAAAAAAATAGTCAATCAGTCAATACAGTCTCTCAAACATTCCTCTGAGACGCTCTAAGTTCACAAGTGAAAATGTGCATTTTCCGCCCATCCTACACCCGCTTCTGCTTCCAGCAGTACTACACTATGTTTGTACACCAAAAGGCAAAGAGGAAGTTACCACTTTTTTGAAAGTAATTATCATAGGTCTCCCCTAGAAGCGTCACTTAACCCGATCGTCGTACCATCTAGTCGGGGGGCATACCATATTATGTTTTCAAAGATGCGGTCTTCATATCAGCGGTTGTCGGTTTTCTAATAAACCACACCTGCCCATTGTCATTTCAGTTAGCACACACACACATACACACACACACACACATACACACACACACACAAAGACGCAATAAATTCCATAATTAATTTTAGCTGTTAAGTATATAAATAATATTAAAGTAAATTGTAAGAATGTTTTGTAAAAATATAAAGAAGAAAATGAAAAACTATTATATATATATATATATATATATATATATATATATATATATATATATATATATATATATATATATATATATATATATATATATATATATATATTTCATTTTCTTCTTTAGGCCTTTGACTAGCCGAACTGCAGTCAGCTGTAATAACTGATAATAAATGATGTAAAGTAAGTTATTTTTACCTGTTTCTGTAGCAAACGCTGTTTCTGGGAAATTAGATAATTTAACTAAAAGACAGAGATCAAGAATTAGACATAAGTTTAAAGAAAACGAAGAAAAGAATGTAAGTACATATTTCTTTATTTATTCTTCCTGTACATACTCTTGTACGGAAGCGGACTTAATGCCGGAAGGCATTCTATGTTGATTAACCTTTGGGTTTTTGGAAAAGATGTTTTGTAATAATAATATGTTAATTAAATACTATAAAGATAATATTATAATATATAGATAATATTGTAAATATAATTTAATCTTTTTGGTTCATTTTTACCTTGATAGAAGATTTATGGAGTCAGGCGTTACTTTGCGGAAATCCATCACTATGTGGACAGTCAAAAGTTTCATTTAGCTAAGGTCGCGGATCTTAGCTAAGTAAAACTTTTGACTGTCCACCTTGATAGAAGTTCTACTTGAAGAAGTATTCAATGAAAACTAAATAACTGTTGACTATAAATGTATATATATACCAATGGACAAATCGAACCTACGACTGTTGACTCCAATGAACTCCGGAATTCAACCACTCATCGGAATTAGCGCGGTATCTAAGCTACCACTCAGACGCTGGTTTTCTACGAGAGTGTGGCACTTCCCCGGGCGAGCCGGCCCAAAAAGCTACAGGAAAATAATATGTCATTCGTGACAAAGTAATCGTCTGCAGCGTGGCTCTACCACTACTAATATATAAAATCCGAAAATATGACTCATATTTTCGGTTTTTATATATTAATAGTGGTAGAGTCTTAAAAAAAAGTAGATTGTGTTTAAAAAACCGTCAAAAAATATGCAAACTACTTTATTATTGACTTGAAAAAAATATTATACGATACATTTTTTACGTTGAAACACGTGGTTTGGTATAAGGTGATGGGACGTTTTTTTTTGACGATCGTCTTGTCGATTATAATTATCGCCTACATTCGAGTCGGTTATGAGTAACGACCGTTATTCGGCAATTATTAAGACTAGTTGTTTCGGTATTTATATTATCATTATTTTAAACAGCCCGCAGCAGTCCACTGCTGGACATAAGCCTTCAAGAAGCGGTACGTAGCGTGATCTACATTTTCACGCGGTTTTTCCCAGCCACTCACTGCGATACACCCCAGTCACCGTCATTTTTTTAACGAAGTTAGGTATATTAGGTTTTTATCACGAGCCGCAAGGGAGGATGGAGGTCAGCCCCGGCAGAGCCCTGCATGCTGAGGTAAGGCACTATAGTAAAGCGATCCCGGGACGGTCGATACGCTTGCGACTAAGTTCGCCCCTAGCTACGCATCCTTTGGTATGGCAGACCGTGGATTGGCGGAGAGGAAGGAAAAAGGATAGAGAAGAAAGGAAAAGGCAGGGGAAATAAAATATGGATTTAGACAGGGTGATAGGGATATGATACTACCGCAACGGAAGACGAGGAGTGATACGGTAGTAGCTCGGGAGGCCGGGGTCGCGTACCCGTGTACCAATACCATAAATACCGGACAAGCGGCTAGGCAAAGATACTCTCTGACCATCAGTGAATAAATGAATCAGTATAATACAGTACAGTGACGACCAATTGGCTCAGTGGCGGGGCCATCCGCCCGCGGGGTCAATGGTCGCGGGTTCGATCCCCGCATCGGAATTAATATATGTATGGATTACAAATATTTATTCAGAGTCTGATAACCCCGCCAATCCGCATTGGACAAGCGTGGTGGGTTAACGTCCGTACCTCCAGAAATGGAGAGGCCCGTGCTCTGCAGTGGGACATATATGGGCTGTTAAAAATTGATACAGTCGTACCATCGGGTACGCTTTTAGATTATCCGTTAGATGGCATTAAAAGTGTGAAGAAAGTAGAAGTTTGAAAAAGAAGTTTTTCAGTAACATATACTAATAATTATTATATTATTATTATTATTATATAGATCTTTATTTTCCGCTTCGTCATATATGTATATGTAGTATAAGTTTCATTTTTTGTGTTTATTTATTTGTATGTTTGTTTCTTTTCTTTCAAGTTATTATTGTATTCGATTCTTTCTCTTGTATCATTGTAGTAGTACTCAGTAACGGGTAAAGGCCTCTTCCATCCATTTCCTGTATTCGTTTTCTTAACTAAGACGTGTCCAGGTGGTGCCAGCTAGCGCCATGTTGAGTTGGTTTAGTTGGAAGGTTTTGGTCTATTGGTATATTGATAATTAGGCCGATTATAATTTATTTATGTCCGTATGTTTCCGTTACAAAATCTTTCTTACAGTCGACACTCTTTGACCGAAAAACGAAATATCTCTTCGACATAATTCATGGGCGACCAGAAAACTTAGAACTTGATTCCGATACGTGTGTAGCGCGAACATTTAAAATGCCAAATTTCTGGGCTCCTGGAAGGCGTATAAGTGAAGTGAGTAAGTAATAATATAAAATTATATAATGAGAAATATAATGATGAAATATGAAATTATATAATTGAATCATTTTAGGTGAATACACGTTGTAGGAAAAGTTCTAATATTTATAATTGATTTTAAATATTATTTGTATGTAAAAATTTAATTTAATCCTTTATTAGCAGAAAGAAGCTGCTCTTTACAATCAAAATTGCAATAATATTGACATATTTTCTACAACTCCTGCTAAATTTAAAAATACAATTGTAAATAATTTTAATTTTCTTCTTCTTTCAGTATATTTATCTTTTATACCTATAGTAACATAAAATATTATGTTGCGTGCTACCTTAATATATATATAGCATAATATTGTTATTGCTAGCATAATATTTTTATATACTGTTATATTTTTTGGTTAATTAAGATTTAGTGTTCTTTATTGTCCTTACAAAAACGATACCTAAAATGATAATACTCTTTATAGTGTTGAGATCTGTGGATATTGTTATTTAAATTTATTAAAAAAAAATACATAAAATTTTAGAAGGGTAAATTTTTTATTCTGCATCCCAACACTCACCGTCCGAAAGAGTAACACAGAAAAACAGTTCTTCCCCAGTCGCGGCGACTCAGTCATGGCTCTATCTATAAAATAAATAATAATAATTATTTTATAACTAAATATTTTCATTAGTCACCGGCAATTTTGTTTTGAATTTCATTCAATAAGACTTTCAAAACGAGTGATGGATGTGACAAAAGCTACTCTGTATTAAGACTGGAATTTTAGGAAGACGTATGGTCAATATATTATAATATAGGATTCTATTTGTTTTCAGAATGCCTAGAATATATATGGCGAATGCGATTTTCAGATGAAGCTTTGGTAAATATGGTAAAATGTAAGTTATATTTTCCACATTGTTTATTTCTGGTGGTATATAAAATAAATGTATAGAAACTTTTGCAGGTGGTACAAAATTCGATCTTCAATTAATAAATCTTAACTTTGGAGGATACGATGCTATACCGGGAGAATTTCCTCATTTGGTAACTCTTATCATTCTTTGTGTGTATTATATCTTAATATTTATGTATGTATATTATATAAATTATTATTCTAATTTATATAATGTACATACATTTTACAATAATTTTAAAATAAATATTATGTAAATTATAATAACAGTATATGTATATTATTATAATAATAATACGCTTTGTTATGAACGTTATTAAATTATATAAGGGGTACTTTGTCAATAGGGAGATTAAAACCATCTTCATCATTAATACTGCCGTACTTCTATTGAAAAAAGGTCTCCTAAGATTGAACCTAAGTAACTAAGGCCCCTATAGTCCCGCGGCTCTCAGGTCTAGGGCATGGTTGCACAGACTTATGAAGACTAGGGGCCACTCGGGCAAATCATGAACTGATGGCGGGCCGGCCGCCAGAAGTATAGGTAATTAAAGACAATAAAGAATTGATAATAATTTATTAAAATTCAAAAAGAATTTATTAATTTGAAGCGTGGCACTGCATAGTGCTTACAATCTTTTTTATATTTGGCTCAAATTTACTTGTAGCAACACGTAAAACTGCTTCCAAACTTTCATTTGCAAGGCGGTTGAATAGAATTAAATATTCTTCGAATGTACGAGAGTATTATTTTTGCTGTCGGCGGGCCACCAGTGTTCGACCGGCGGGCCGCGGTCTGTGCATCCATGGTCTAGGGGGTGAGAACCGACCGGGTATGAGAGAATTTCGTATGAGCGGTCGGTGTAGAAATGTTCCTTACATTACGTGCTCGGCTAGGGCCAGGGTGCATGTAAGTGTTGGTGTCGTGGGTGGAGGGATTTCAAGAGATGTGTGTATTCTACGAAAGACCGCCAACACATTTGTGATCTTACCGGCGTTGCGGATGTCAATGAGCAGAGGTGGTCAATTACCGCCAGGACTCACATGCTCGTTTGCCTGCTATACTACAAAAAATACCCAATTTCGTTTCAGGGTGCTCTCGGATGGCCAAGTCTCACAGATACATGGTTGTTCATGTGCGCAGGCGCTCTTATAAGCGAAAAATTTGTATTAACTTCCGCGCACTGTTACAGTCTACCGACACCCGATTCAAGGTCTGCATCTCCGTATCCGGTGATAGTGCGATTTGGGGAAATAGATATATCTGACGTGGTAATTTACTATATATTTATTTATACAGATGTTTTAATACCCATACCACAAAGTCTGAAGACAAAAGTCTTCAACCATTGCGTCTATATAAACAACCCCCACCCACAATGTAAGAAAATCGCCCACATGTTGTTTTCTTACATTGTGGGTGGGGGTTGTATAAACAACCCCCACCCACCGAAAAGTGACCCGCCATTACAACGGGCGCCTTATATAAATAAGGCGCCCTTGTAATGGCGGGTCACTTTTCGGTTGTCTTCCGTAGAGTCTACTATACCTGAAGATGCCTCGTGTTGGGGCGAAACACGTGTCGTGTACAAGATGGGAAAATGATAGTGTGTGTTTGGCGTTGTGTATAGTGGTTGGTGGGTGGAGAGTTGATGGCCGATTTTCGGTAAGTTTTTGGTTTAAGTTCCAAATAAATCCACTAAACCCAACGGAAGAACACACATTATTAATTTTCTGTTATTGTTTTGCTTGTCGCGGATCTTAGCTAAGTAAAACTTTTGACTGTCCATATATCAAAAATCTTC
Organism: Baronia brevicornis; assembly: GCA_031353405.1. Taxonomy (NCBI): domain Eukaryota; kingdom Metazoa; phylum Arthropoda; class Insecta; order Lepidoptera; family Papilionidae; genus Baronia; species Baronia brevicornis. Next base: position 45,215 of record JASFAT010004428.1, read on the forward strand.
CGAAAGATCCTGGGTGTAACCAAAAATGAGGATGACAATTAGCGAAATCGAGCATTTGGTGGCCCAACTCAATGTGATAAGAGTGACTAAGGCTCACCGACTTCGTTGTCTGGGCCATGTTGAGAGGATTGGGGTGGATCGCGCAGTCAAGAGAGCGTACGTCGGTCGCCTAACTGGACGACGTCCTGTGGGGCGCCTCAGGTACCGCTGGAAAGACATGATCGAGGATGACTTGCGCAACCTTCAAGTCTGCAAACGGCAGGAGGTGGCGCAGGATAGGGCGCGATGGCGTAAGATCTGTTTGGAGGCCAAGATCCATTTTGGATCGCTGCGCCAACAAAGTTAGTTTAATTATACCAAAAATATAAAACACATTCAAAGTTTGACATGATTGTTCCCGCAACACAATACCATGCAAGTACGCCATAGTCGAAAACAGATTGAGCTTGAGATTTATATAATATAATATTTGCATTATTCGTTGCAGTCAAGCGTCGGTAAAGCCCCTCTCGATATTGAAATACAGAGGTTTATTAAACACCCCCATTACCGTTTCTCACGAAATTATTACGATATTGCATTAGTCGAGTTGAAAAAAGACGTTCCTTTCTCAATAAAAAATCATCCATCTTGCCTTTGGACCAATCAATTTGATGATATGCTCGGAACGGCTAAGTTGACCGGATGGAATATCATTGAATCAAGTAAGTTATGATTTTTTATTCAACATGATCATCGATACAGTTGTAAGTGTTATTGTCCAGTCTAGTTACATAAAGTTATTTAAGAATTTTTTTTTATATATTCATGCCTATCCCCCGCAGGGGTTGGCAGAGACCACAGAGCTCCATCCGCTGCCATTCATCGCAGCGAAACGGCTCGTCATTGGTCGCTTTTCGCCCTCGTGAGAATCAGGACGTGACGGGTGGCGAACCACGTCGCCGTCATTTTCGACAAATTAGGTATATTAAATTCGTCTTAGTGAATCCCACGAGCCGCAAGGGAGGATGGAGGTCAGCCCCAGCAGAGCCCTGCATGCTGAGGTAAGGCACCATAGTCCCCGGGGGAGCCCGACCCCGGGACGATCGGCACGTTTTACGACTAGGATTACTACTTACTATTTAAGAATCATGGAAAGTAAACAGTATAAAGAAAGTATACAGATAAAATCAACGTTTTTTGTTGTTATATAACATTATTCTTTATTTATTGTAAACAGTATCAGTATAGTAATCACATTTAAGTAAGAACTAATTTTTATTTGTCTAAAACAAAATTAAAAGTTTTACTTTACTCCTTTTAGATTACACGATCGAAAAGAAAGAGTTTGCCAGTGCCGCTTTTGACGATTTCACGAGGCTCTCACTTTTGAATAAAATTTCTCCAATTGAAGAAGCTGATGGTAAGTCACAATTAATGATATTCAAGAATTTTATATATTATACTGTTGGGGGAGACACCAATGCCCAAACAAGCAGTGTTGGTAGACCATTAAATGCGGTACAAGGGAAAAATAAGGAATTTAGATGCTTTTTAATTCAAATGCCAAATTCATAGCCAGAACTTATACTAAGTAACGTACAATTATTACTTAACAAGCCAGGAATAATATAAAATATTCAGGAAGTATCACAAATAAATAATGTTGCTGTATTATTTTATAATTACATATTTTTATTTTTTATCAATAATATTTTTTCTCTCCTGGCAATACTATGAGGTTGTCCGCGGACTTTTTCCGCCAACTTACATCAGTGACGTTGTTTTTATTTCATTTTCATAATCTTATATTATTATCAGTTATATTGTTTAATTGTGGTGGCGTATTATACGATATAGTTCAGTTAAGGTACATAGGTGAAGTGATATGAAATAAATGCATGTATCGTGACTTTCTACGTTGACTGAAAAAGTCTATAGAAGATTATGGTAGAATAGCCTTTATTCTATAAAGACATAACGTGATTAACTGAGAATGATCAAAGTTTTGCCTATTATCAGATGCGAAAGGTGTAACAATTTTTTAATCTTCTTTTACCTTTAAATATAAGTTCTTGTTTTAGAGGAATCGCCAGATAATCCTGTCTTACAAGTAACAGATGTAGATTTAATGCCTATCAACGAATGTGAATTTAAGTTGATGTACAAACGTCACAACAGAAAGTGGAATGGGTTGGTGTATCATCAATTCTGTGTAAATGAGTCTCTAACTGGTAACCCCAAATGCCGAGTAAGTAATATAAAATATGATGCAAAAATTTATATTAATTCTTTTTATAAATATATTATATTTATCTGTTTTTTATATACACTAAATATTTATATTAGTTTAATATTTATACATAAAAGCGAAATTATGTACTTTAAATTCGTGTTCATCCAACGGTTGTCTGAAAGAAATCCGTATAAGCGATAAGACCGCTCTTTGTAAGAGAGAGATATATATATATATATATATATATATATATGTATATATATATATATATATATATATATATATATATATATATATATATATATATATATATATATATATCTATATCTGCGCAGGGCCGCTGGCAGAAACTGGACGCGTGTAGCTGAAGATCGGACTAGGTGGCGCTCGATGGTGGAGGCCTATATCCAGTAGTGGACTGCCACAGGCTGTTGATGATCTTTGAATATCTTGGGGAAAAGAGTGCCATTCTCTATTTTATGTTAGCAAAAACATTACCTATGGTTAAAACATAAAGAAAATAGTTTTCTAGTCAATAGTGGTGGGTTCCCAAGTCAGGATAAAAATAATTATTCCTTGTCAGGATAAGGTTGGTGGGTTTAGTGACTTGCTTGGTTTAGTGACTAATTAATGGAGTCAGGCGTTACTTTGCGGAAATCCATTACTATGTGGAAAGTCAGAATTTAAGCTGAGATCCGCGACAAGCGAACAAGAAGAAACATAATATATTTGTTTTTACTGGAAGAAGTGGGGATTTACGGGGAACTTAAACTAAATCTTACCGAAAAACGGCCTTCAGCAACTCTTCAATTCCCAATCACTATCAACAACACGAAACACACAACACCATTCTTTCACAATGTACACGACACGTGTTTAGCCTCAACATGAGCCATCATCAGCTATAGTAACTCTACGGAAGACAACCGTTAAGTGTATATATATATATATATATATATATATATATATATATATATATACATATATACATATATACATATATACATATATATATATATATATATATATATATATATATATATATATATATATATATATATATATATATATACATATATACATATATATATATATATATATATATATATATATATATATATATATATATATATATATATATATACATATATACATATATACATATATATATATATATATATATATATATATATATATATATATATATATATATATATATATATATATATATATATATACATATATACATATATATATATATATATATATATATATATATATATATATATATATATATATATATATATATATATATATGGCCTGCAATATTATCCTGAATCTGTTTACTCTGTCAGTCTGAGTTTTGGATAAGTATGGTGGGACTATGTCCGTTCCCCTACAAATGGGATAATCCGTGCCCAGCAGTGGACATATTTGGGCTGTGACATGTGTTGCAAACATGACTGTAAAAGATTTTACCAGGATAACATGAATGTTTACTATTAAATATTTCATCGTTTACTGTTCTTTTATAATTACAGAAGTATGTTGGAAATGTTCTACAAGTACCCCTTGAAATACCGGAGTATACGGATTGGAAGATTCACTATATAATAGGTGTGAAGGGTTTTGACGTGGCATGCGATTATCCTAGTATATATACCAAAGTAGCTTTGTTTATTGATTGGATAGAGGACGTCGTGTGGGGCGAACAAAAATATAAGAAAGTTCTTGGCAACATCGAAGAACATTAAATAACTTTTTGTTAAAAGAGTTTTCTTCTTTACCTGAGGATATCCGTGGGTACACTTCAAAGTTCATTTTTTATAACAATATCAATATCAGCCAGCGACAGTCTAAAGGTAGCCAGCTCAAGGCGCGATACCTAGCTTGATACCCAGCTCGATATTTAGCTACACGCATCCTGCCTCTGCCAGCGGCCTTGCGCAGATCTTCGCTCCATCTTACCGGCGGGGCTCGTCGCTCCGTGCTCTGTGTCGGGCAATCGTATTGCCAGTGCAAAATGTCTGGCTAGGCAGTTGCCAATCCACCTGCCCAGGGTGGCGACTATGGGAACACCACTCATGAAGCGCACCATGATAACACGGGCCCCAGTGCCCGATCGCATCATTATTTTTTATCTAATAGAGGTAATTGAGCAAGCATGTCCATCTGATGATAAGCTATAATGTTTATCGCCGGTCTTAGGGGACATTCATATATTACGTCACACGTTAAGGAGGAGGGAGTATAAATATTTATAATCCATTCATATATTTATTCCGATACGGGGATCAACGGCGACCATTGACTCCGCCGGCGGAGGGCCTCGCCACTGAGCTAATTGGTTTTCTAAAATGCAGCGAGTTTATAGAGTCTGCGGCTGTCCTGTTCCTTTGATTATCTCAGACTCTATGCCCACAAATTACTCGCCTGATGAAGGAGTTAATTGAAAAAGGCGACCAGTGCTTAGAAGTTCAAATTTAGTACAATACAACGTCTAATTTACTTCTGCTGAACTGTTCCAACAAGATCGACAAATCCTTTAAAAGTTCAGGGCACTTCATCGAGTAAACAAAATCTCCGAAACAGTTTAAATCTAAGTTGATAACATCTGAACTCCATTAACCCGAATTTTTAATCGGCTCTCCTTTAAGTACTAATACTATGACTAACGAAAAGAGTTGAGTCGGCCAGTTAACATTTATTTTTGTTATTAATAATGGAGTCAGGCGTTACTTTGCGGAAAATCTATCACTATATGGACAGTCAAAAGTCTTACTTAGCTAAGATCCGACGGAAGACAACTGAAAAGTCTTCACTTTTCGGTTGTCTTCCGTAGAGTCTACTATACCTGAAGATGCCTCGTCTTGAGGCGAAACACGTGTCGTTTACAAGATGGAAAAGTGATAATGTGTGTTTGGTGTTGTGTATAGTGGTTGGTGGGTGGAAAATTGTTGGCCGACTTTCGGTAAACAGAAAAACACACATTATTAATTTTCTGTTATTGTTTTGCTTGTCGCGAATCTTAGCTAAGTAAAATTTTTGACTGTCCATATATTTATTTTTATATTAAAAAATTTCACTATTAGACTTACACCCTGCCAGCAGGAGGCATCGCATCGTTTTTTCATGGGTATTTGCATTTTTTTTTTAAATAATTCATGTTCAAGATTATGTTGGCAGCTACACAGATCTGTGTTTAATTTCCATCCAAGAAGAGAAAAGAAAAGAATCTGCACAAGGAGACAAAATAATTAAAAAGTGCATAAGACCAATAACCAATATCGCCATTATAATAAGTTTATATGTATACTTATATATTAGTTTATACTACAATAAAAAGGAAAAACAAACTTTATTTCACGTGCAAACGTAATGTGTAACAATGGAGTATAGTTATCTGTATTAGTGAAAAAATTATCAAGTTTCTGATGAGCTTTTTACGATAGTATCAGTCTTTCAAACGATTTAGATAGAGTATTTTGGTAGACTGATATTTACGGAACGAAACGGAAACAACATTTATTATTTGTTTTTTTTTATGGGATAGGAAGGCAAACGTAGCAGGCGTGTCACCTGATGGAAAGCAATCAACGCCGCCCATAGACTTCCGCAGCGCTACAGACAGTGCGGAAGCGTAGCCGACCTTTAAGGAAAGTGTCATTATGGGAGGGGGAGGGTAGAGGGAGGACGAGGGTGTTGGGCCTTCGGAACTCGGCCACTCACCGTACGAAGCCCGGTAGGTAAGCTACCACTCAGACGCCGGTTTTCTGCGGGAGTGTGGTACAGACAAATATTATGCCATTCTTGATAAAGTATTCGTCTGCAGCGTGGTTCTACCACTATTAACATTTTATATCCTACTGAAATAAAAAGCTTGTAATGTAAAGAGGTTTTATTTAATTAAGTCAATACTTATAAAATAATTAATGCACGTTTAAAATCCAAATACATGTATGTGTAAATTCATTATTACTTGCAAGTCTATTGTTTTATTTAATTTGTTTCGAGTAAAGTAGGTATATCAGAAATTTACTTTAATGTAAAAAGATTATTTTTAAGACTTCTGTTCTTAATAGTCGTTAGTGATATTTTTAGTTACAGACTAGACACAGTGATTTAAATATAATAATTATAGATGAATATAAATCAGTTATATAAGGGTTCTATTTTCGTTATGATCATATTATTTTTGGGTAAAGTTAAACGGCGAAAGAAAGAGGAGCGAAGAAAACCATGAGGAAAGATGCATAACTTCGTGAGTTAGCATCTTCCACTGGACTATTGATGTGAACCATATCATAGCACAGGCAATATTAGCTTAGTTTGATTGGTTAACAAGAATTCTAGTAAAACTAAAAACATTACTCCTAAGAAACAAAAAAAAAATACAAAAAAAAAGCAAAAAACTAGGGTGGAGACATATAAAGAGTTGAAGGAATTCGCCTAGGACCGGGAAAGATGGCAAATTCCTGATCGATAAATAAATACAGATCACTCAAGATGCATGAATAAAATCAGTAACTTAATAATAAATTTATTATGAAGCACAATTAAAGCAAGCTCAGTAGTTATGCCGTGTCCCGCCACACGATGTCCTCAATCCAATCGATGAAACTGGACACCCTGGTGTATATGCCTGGTGTGTTGACGCGAGCGCAGCCGATGCCAAATGATGTGACACCTATAACGTAATGCATCGCGCATTGTGTGTTTCTCGGTATTTTTATTTCCACTTGTAAAGGCCCTCCAGAGTCACCCTTCGAAAGGAATACAACAATTCGTGAACTCGTATATTCTCTTATATTATATTCTTTTTTTTTATGGGATAGGAAGGCAAACGAGCAGGCGTGTCACCTGATGGAAAGCAATCAATGCCGCCCATAGACTGCAGCGCCATAGGCAGTGTGGAAGCGTTGCCGACCTTTAAGGAAAGTGTCAATATGGAACTGGGAATGGGAGGGTAGTAGAGGGAGGGGGGAGGATGTTGGGCTTTCGGAACTCGGCCGCTCACCGTAACAGCGTGGTAGGTAAGCTACCAATCAGACGCCGGTTTTCTGCGGAATGTGGTACTGCCCCGAGCAAGCCGGTCCATTCATGCTATAGACAATTATTATATCATTCTTGACGAAGTATTCTGCAGCGTGGCTCTACCACTATAAAATTTGTCTGCAGCGTGGCTTTAAAAAATTACTTCACGTGAAAAATTATTCTTCTTTGTAAATCTCGATCTAAAGTAGAGTCTACCCATTACTTCACGTGGGTATTACAGGAGTTGACCAACAAATGTGCAGCAAACTGCTCAACAATAAAAACCAATCCACAATTTTCAGCTAAGATTACATCAAATTTACAAGAAATAGATTGTCTTTTTCTTTTTGTTGTATTAGATTGTAAATATCACCGAGAGCTTCAATGAAAATCAGCGTTGTGGGTATAGCTTGTCATTTGTTGAAGATCCTTTTAAGTTCCTTGTTTATTTTTTCTTGCTGTTTATAAAATTGTGGTAGAGCCATGATGACAGATTTACTCCCAACTACACTCGATAACAGAATACCAGCGTCAGGTGACACTAGTTTGCTTTGTGACCGCGTTTCGATTGTGCGTGATTGCAGGATTGCGGAGGTCCTACTCCTGGTTGGTTAACCGTTCAATAATATGAAAATGAAATACCTGGCAGGCATCAACACCACCCGCCAATTTGCCAGCACAAATTTGGTTGTCCTGTACACCACACCACAGTCTGTTGCAATAAGACCTCAGGAGTTGGCTACAATTTTCCGGTTCAATTATATCTACAACAGCTGCTTGCAATTCTGGAGAAATTGTGAGTCCAGCTGAAATATAAATAATTTGGTGAATTTAAATATATTCTCCACCCGAATGGGTCATTTGTTTCTAGTTACTAACTAGAGTTCTAGTTACTTGATTCACGCATCAGGATATTTCATAGAAATTTATACGAATTTTGCGTTTAAAAATTTAATTATGAATCAATGGTATTCATAATTTTAGGATTATCGGTAACAAATCAGTTATATTCTCTGATTAAAGGTATCTTGGTTGTAGTATAGTCTTCTATTGTATTTACGCAGTCTTCTATCTGCTCGGTGCCTCCACCATGTAGCGTGCCCGCCGTACTGTTTCGGCGACATCCGGGATCTTTGAAGGGCTTCTTCAAACAAAAATCTTCAAATATGATATTAATTTATTCTTGTGTTTCATTGTATATTTATATAATATCTTATATTATATATATGACGGCGCGTTCGTCTTATATAAAATATTTAAACGATTAGGATGAGTAATCATAGCCAAAGATTGCATTATCTTTGTCAACAACACAGAGTGGGTGGTCTTTGTTTGCCCCTTTAGCGGAGCGTCGTATATATGGGGCGGGGCGGCCATATTCGAGACAGTCTGAATCGATACGCCGCCAGCGCACCGTGTCTGCGACGAATCGTTTAGTGTTGAATTTAATTTAATTATAAAAACTGATTTGTAAAAGTGTTTTCACGAAACAATATAATAATCGATTAAAACAAGTGCGTATCATTGAATCGATTCCCATCGCCACGCTCACGAATATACGATTATACGATGGATAATGATAACGGCATATCTGCGTTTACATATATAATATCTTAATTAACACTTTTCAGTTTACATTTTATATCTCAATATATATATTTCAATTTTTATGCCGGAATGGTGACATATCTATCCAAAACACATCAGTCGGACTAATGCATTTTGTTTTATAACAATTTCTTTTTCATTATAAAACTTGAATGTTATGAATGTAAAAAAAAAAGTATTATAATATAAAAGGTTTTAATGCATTAGTGATACATTTATGATTGTATCACTACAGTAGGATGGAATAATTGAAATAAAATATTTAACCATTGGGTGTTGGCAAAAACAAACAAGAACTATTAATTACAGCTTAAAGTTATTATCGTAATATGCCATTTTCTCACCTGTTTCTACAACTCCCCATCCAGTGAGTGTCGCTTTAGGCCCCAGGTGGCTGGTGTCGTGTTGCGTCCACAGACAAGCCGGTTGTATGTATCTAGTGAAACGTACGTCTTTTTCCAATTCGATCACAGCTATATCAAAGTATTTCTTGGGAGACGTGTATTGTGGATGGACTATAATTCTGTGTATCTTCACGTCCATGGGGTACTGATCGTTTGCGAACTGAAATAATTTTTTTTTATTTTATTATTATTTATTATATAAGTTTTTCTTTTTACATTGTGTGGCATACACAAATTTAAATTAAGTTTTTCCGCATACCGTCGTGATGAGGTGTGGATACAGTATAGTATAGTAGGTGCGTGTGCTCCAATTGTGTATAAATTGTGGGTAGTGTAAGTTTTTTGTGTCAACTGTCGCCAGTCTATATCTGCTGCACCCGTTCTATATCTGCTATAGAAGATCATAGATAACGGGAAGAGGAGACGAACGTATCATAAAGGAGTGGCATTATTGGGAGGGTGGGGGGGTTGAACATCGAGTTTGTTTATAAGTCAACGTTGACCGTCCATATTGAAGAGCACGAACATATGATCACTCAGGTTGTCCACACTTTAATAATTTCATGGAATAATGTTTATAATTTTGTATAAAAAATATACGTTAAAAACCATATTTTGTAAATGATATTTCGTATCGGTTAAAATAGATATGGGAAATTTTATTACACTGATACAAGAACAGTATACTTTAAATAAATTAAATATATATACTATATATTTAATTTATGACTCACCACGTCAATGATATTTTTATCCCCAAGTCTAACGATCTCTGGTGTTGGACTTGCTACGCTGGTATCCTTCGTTGATACTCTGGAGCAATGCGCAGCGGTTAGCATGAACTTGGAACTTATCAATGAACTGCCACATTTAAAAACCCAAGTGCCGATGGACGCCTTCCAACCTACTGCTCCCTACAATTTACAAAAACATATTTATTTATTATGACAGTATATATATATATATTTTTATTTTTTTTTATTTTTTTATTTTTTTTTTTTATATATTCACGCCTATCCCCCGCAGGGGTTGGCAGAGACCACAGAGCTCCATCCGCTGCCATTCATCGCAGCGAAACGGCTCGTCATTGGTCGCTTTTCGCCCTCGTGAGAATCAGGACGTGACGGGTGGCGAACCACGTCGCCGTCATTTTCGACAAATTAGGTATATTAAATGCGTCTTTAGTGAATCTTACGAGCCGCAAGGGAGGATGGAGGTCAGCCCCAGCAGAGCCCTGCATGCTGAGGTAAGGCTCCATAGTCCCCAGGGGAAGCCCGACCCCGGGACGATCGGCACGCTTACGACTAGGCTCGCCCCTAGCCACGCATCCATTGGCACAGCAGACCGTGGATTGGCGGAGAGGAAGGGAAAGGATAGAGAAGAAAGGAAGGGGCAGGAAAGGAAATGGGGATTGGGGGGTTACCAGACTCGGAATAAACATTTAAAAATCCATATAAATATTTATTCCGATGCGGGAATATATATATATATATATATATATATATATATATATATATATATATATATATATATATATATATATATATATATATATATATATATATCCCGGGTATTTATCCCAATCTTTGCCAATCAACCTTGGACAAGCGTGGTGGTGAGTGGTGGAGGATTTCTAAGAGAACCGACTAATCTCCGTTCTCCAACAGTGAGATATATGTATATGGTCTGTGAAAAGAAACGCAGAGGGTGGCTGGCGTAGCCTTGCTGAGTGACACAGTTTGCTTTACAAGCTCAGAAACGCTCAGTGAGCTATATTCGGAGTATTTCTGGTGGATCAGGAATGAAGAAATTCTTCGAAGAACTAAAGTTGTATACACAATTCTCCGTATTAGCAAACTGAAGGGATAAGATACCGGCCGCGTTTGTCAGATAACCGACAGCCGTTGGAATATATGGTAATATGATTACTGGTGGAATAGAGGATTTAAATGGGAACTGTGTATGCTCAAATATTGTGTGAGACGTCCCTCCATTAGACAGAGTAGAAATCTGTCCAGGATGGCTGAAAGGAACTAGTTGTCGGAAATCAAATATCCGGCAAGTTGGCGCATAATGACGTGTCCAGCAGTAGACTGCTGCAGGTCGTTATTGATGAAGATGATGATATTAACATATGAACAATTAGGTAGTGATTATAGTATTAAAGAACCGAGGGAAACAATGGAATGGCGTAGATAAGCTACTAACGTCAGTTTTGACTTACCATATGCGGGAATTCTCCAGGCTTTGTAATTCGACCTCCGATTGCGAATTTTGGTTCATTTGGATTTGGATTTTTAATTTTATTCGCCAAACCTGCAAATTTTTTTGTTTATACAGTTATATTCCATTTTTAGTGTTTTTCGATCTATCAAAGGGATAGAGAAAGAGAGAGTCGGGCAGGGTGAAATGTAAATAAAAGTAGTAGGCCCATATCACTAGACATGGCCTACTGCATTCTTTTCCATTTCACCATTATATTTAATATGTCATTATATTAAAACTGAAAATATATAGTAATTTTAAAAAACAAAATTTTAAGAACTTTTAGATGTTTTATAAATATAAAATAGGCTTATGGTAGAATAACAGAACAATAATAGACTTAGGTCAATGGAGGAAAAAATGCTAAATATCACTGAAGTTATATGGTTCCACATTGTGGTGGTGCATGGAAAGAAGAAGAAAGTGGACAAAATATACTCTCTAACAACCCTGTTTCTTAAAGGTCCCAATATATTGCATTTGGACTCGAAAAACAAAACAACACTTTTCTCAAGGAATGATTATGTAAGTACTTGCAATATTCCTTGCCTTTCACTTTCAATATTTTCATCAGCGACATAGTCTTTGGTTTTCCCCTATTGTAAAAAGAATTAGGGGGAAAAAGAAGATTTTATGACAATACTTACACTTATTTTCTCTCTTTGCTTGTTCTTCTCTCTTCCGTAACTCCCAAATGTACTCATAGCACTCTGCGAAACCATTTCACTATATTAAAGCTTATATAATTTAGAATTTACTCTTTTTTATGGGATAGGAAGGCAAACGAGCAGGCGTATCACCTGATGGAAAGCAATTAACGCCGCAGTACCGCCGTAAAGGCAGTACGAAAGCGTTGCCGACCTTTAAGAAAAACAAAGAAATTTTACATTTATTTACATGTGTACATTTTCGAAATTTCATAAAAACTCTTGGGAGCTGACGATGAGATAAGTAAATCTTTAATTTTAACTTACTAGACTCGCTTATTCTACGGCCTGGATGTTCAAAACTCGGTTTCTGTGGCTCATATGGTACACACGGATTGCTTGGGTCGTCTGTTGTGATAGATTCATCTGCTGAATTTCCTATAAACGCGTTTTGCTGCAAATAATATATGAAAAGACAAAGTTATTATACGGAATATAAATATTATATAAAGCTGCATTAACACTCACTATCATGCTATTTGGTTAACAGTAAGAGATGGAGGATAAGTTTGTTCCAGGAAAATATTCGGATATGGCTTGAGGCAGAGGAAATATATCCGAACTTTGAATATCTGAACCTGGTAAAAAGTTGCTCGACGGCCCGTCCGAACAAATGATGATAAGTGCCAACACAACAAATGATAAGTGGGTCCCACCCATGTGGGAGAAAAAAATGAAAAATGGCGGAAAATAAGATGGCCGCCATACAACGCTAAAATCGTCATTTATGGGCCGATTTCGCCAAAATTCGGCAAAAGCCCGAAATGCACGCATAGATTTCAGGGGCCACCGCAGGCAAGCGTCGTAAAGCTAGCAATATACAATGAAAGATCTATATGTTATTCCGATTTATAACCTATATTACTGTAAAGTTTCATCCAAATCCGCCCAGTGGTTTTTTCGTGAAAGAGTAACAAACATACTCACAAACTTTCGCATTTATCGCGTCGTTGATTTTAACTTTATCTTACATAGATTTTGTATTTGATGTTGATTGTTTTTTTATACGAGATATTTTCCGCCGAGCTTTATCGCAAGCGTGCCGACCGTCCCGCGGTCGAGCATCCCCGGGTGCTATAGTGCCTTACCTCGGCATGCGAGGCTCTGCTGAGGCTGACATCAATCCTCCCTTGCGGCTCGTGGGATTCGCTATGACAAATTATAATAAACCTGATTTCTTAAAACGACGGCAACGTGGTTCGCCATCCGTCACATCCTGATTCCTATGAGGGTGAGAAGCGACTAACGGAAAGCCGTTTCGCTACGATGAATGTGAGAGAAAGGATGGATGAAATGATGGATGAGTGTGGAGGGAGTAAGGAAGGTGTGCCGGGATCGTATCGGATGGAGATTTACACGGTGGTCTCTGACTACCGCTAAGGGAAACAGGCGTGACAATATGTATATTTTCCGTTTTACGAGTATATCATGTAATGAATGTTATCTCTCTATAAATTCGATTAGTACAAGAATATAATACCGATAAACAAGGAAGGAAAAAGTTCAATTTTATTATTTACTTAAACTATCACATATACATATTATATATGATATTTGGCAGATTTCCTCTTATTGAGTTTTTTCTTCGTTGAACAGTGAAATGTGAAGAGGAAAACCACACGGTGATTGTATTTTATAAATAACTTTGCTTTGCTGTGTTAAACCTATTTATAAATCGTTTAACGACTACTAATTGCTGTACAACATATTTTATATTTATGACAGTTAATTAGTTCACCATTAATTTTTGAACTGAAAACTTCTTTAGCGTCGTTGTGATTTGAAACTCGATGAAACGAAAAAGTGACACTAAAAAGTGATAAACATACACCTATAGACTGCGAGACCTGCGAGAGAATGAGATAAAACACCTATCGCTTGTGAACTACACACATGTTATTTTTTTAGGTAAAACAAATAAATTCCATCCATAAAAAAAAATAACATCATAATTAGTCAGGGTCCAATAAAGTGTTCATTGTGTTGATTCCTAGACCCTTATCTCTACACTTTTTTTTATGGGATAGGAGGACAAACAACAAGCGTGTCGCCTGATGGAAAGCAATCAACGCCACCCATAGACAACCGCGACACTGCAGGAGTCACAGAATCGTTGCCGCCCTTTTAGATATGTGTCAGCTTGTTTTAAACTACATTATTTATTATTATTAAAATAAAACAGTTAAGAAGTGCTCTTTGTCATCATCAGTAACTTAAGGCAGTCTCCTGCTGGACATAGGCCTCACCCAAGAAGCACCGCTTAGCTGAATTTCAGCCTCACGAATCCAGTTTTTGTCAGCCGCCCTGCGCAGATCGCACCATTTAGCCTGGGAAGCGTTCCACACTACGTTTGCCAAGACTCGGTCTCTACTCCAGCACTCGTCTGCTCCAGTGCCATCGCCACTTCAGTTTACTTAAGTTTAAGTTACTTTTAATTTGAAATACTATATCGGTGACTGGTTCTCTGGTGGATTTATTCAATCCTAATCATAATCACCTGAGAAACTCCGAGCATAGCTCTCTGAGCGTCTCTGAGCTAGTGAAGCGGATGGACTGTCAGTGTCCACGTCTCGCCCGACGTCGAAACGCCCTTTTTCTTGCAGTTGGCAATATAAGGGATGTTATATTAAACAATATCACTATAGGGGTTACTTTAATATTGATAAGACTTGTACAACATGGGGTGAACTAAAAAGTTTGCTTTGCTAATGACGAAAATTGTTGTGCTGTATTTCCTGCCAACCTTCACTAATCGGAGGTGAATATTAAAAAGAATAATCAAATACATAAAAAAATAATATTGAAAATATTGTGAAATAAAAACAATTTAATACCGTTCTTTGATTTTGTAACACAAAGTTTATTGTAATTTTTGTGTATTTACAACTTCTCGCAATGCGTTATTTATATAATATATTCTATGAATTAAGTAGCAATTGACGCTTAAAAGATATTTAAATTGTATTTACAAAAATATATAAATATAAACAAACTACAAATTTTAAAGTCAATTCTCCCCAAAGAAATTAACCCAGACCTCAGGGAAGATAAGGAGTTTTCATTTATTGCAGAATCTTACCTATATATCAAAGAATAAAATTAACTATCTAATTAGAACAAGCACACAATAAAAATACACAAATATCAATATGTTATAAATTTGTGATAAGATATATTAGCAATAAAATTCTTGAAACTCTTCTTTTAAAAAATTTATAGCAGAATAATTATTAATGGAGTCAGGCGTCACTTTGCGGAAATCCATCACTATATGGACAGTCAAAAGTTTTACTTAGCTAAGATCCGCGACAAGCAAAACAACAACAGAAAATTAATAATGTGTGTTTTTCTGCTGAATTAAGTGGATTTATTTGGACCTTAAACCAAAAACTTACCGAAAATCGGCCATCAATTCTCCACCCACCAACCACTATACACAACACCAAACATACATTACCACTTTTCCGTCTTGTAAACGACACGTGTTTCGCCCCAACACGAGGTATCTTCAAGTATAGTAGTAGAGTCTACTACAAGTAACAACTACAACAAGTAAAACTTTTGAGTGACAGAATTTTTATGGAATATATAATTCTATATGGCAGAATAATTCTTAAATATACGGTTAATAGTTTAAAAAAGGATTTGCTAACAATGAAAATGCTAACAAAAAGCTTCTCATTCGTGTATATTCTTATTTGTAAATAATATTTGTTCAAAAATATTTAAACTTTGTATTTATACAATAATTTGAAATATAAATTCGCACGTTTTTCTTTATGTATTTAAATAAATATATTAAGAAAAACATGCAAATGCAGTAAGAAGAAACTGGACCCAGCAAAAACTAGTAAGGTTTAATGGGCCTACATCAATTTCTATGATTTTTGTATCAATTTCTATGAATAAAAATACGCATATGGACACGAAAAAGCGAAAATGTAGTAAATCGCAAAATGAAAACTTACCACAGAGCCAAAAAGTTTTAAGATTTCTAAAAAAAAACTGTATCTGATCACCCATAAACAGCAGTTTCAACACTACAAAATTTTCTATTGGTTGTAGAGCTGCCAGACTCATTCGAAGAAGTACTTTTTTCTGATCCGAATATACAATAAAAAAAGTTTTTTACATCCGAGTCATTTACAGTATTTTTGCTTTTTGCCTATTTAGCCGATTGATAAAAAGACTTGATAGAAAGACTTACGGAGGTCGATCATAATCTCCCTAAGTTTCATATATTACTTTCTTGCATATTTATGTACAGTTAGTAATATAAATCAAAATAAAATATTAAAAAAAAAAAATTACCCGTTTGAATCGCAAATTATTTTGTATCTTCGGCATTTCTAATCGAACTTCATATGTCAAAACTGAAAATATATAAAAAAAGAATCACTAGTGTATAAAATTTTCATAAAATAACAATCAGTATGATGAAAAATTGAGATGTGATTTACCCGAAGAAAATAACAATAGATTTAGAATATATGTTTTCATTTTGAACAATATAACGACGAGTAATAGAGTTAAAATTAATATGTTAACACTAGTTACTGCGATGCGATGTTCACGAGTACTAGAAATAAAGGGCCATTTATTCAAGGAACTTGTTCACAAGGCAACGCTGTCAGGTGTGGTCAACCTGTCTTGTTTTAATAACTTATGTCTGAGATAAAATTTTGTTTGTGCATTATTTTTTTTTTTTTTACTTCAGTGACATAAAATTTTATTCTTATAATTTTTTTCCCATAACAGTGAAACAATGTGAGAAGCATTTTGAACGCACGCTTCCATATTTACAATGTACCAAATGTTTAGCTTCCCTATCCTGGTCCCTTAAAGAGACATTTAAAAGTAAAAACTTTCCTATAACAGCCAAGAAATAAGTGCTCAACTTGTGTCTTCATCGTGTGCATTCATCAAATCTTGCCATGTCTCACATATGGATGTCAAACTTGGGCGTTGACTCTTTTAAAGCTGAGAACGTGTCAAAGAGGAATCGAAAGAAGTATGTTAGGATTGACGCTAAAAGATCGCAAAATAGCAGAAAACATTAGATCGACACCAAAGATGGAAGAAATCTTAAAGAAAATAAGACAGCTGAAATGGCGATGGACAAGACATATGACAAGAGACAGTACGATAAAATGGACGAAAATTATAAGTTAGTTAAGATTAAGAGATGGACAAATGCCATTAAGGTTATTGGAGGGACAATCTGGTATAGAATAGCACGGAATAGAGAAGAGTGGAAACAGCTGGAAGAGACCTATCTGTTACACAATACGCTATAAACTCAATTGTTAAGTTAATATGTTAACATAATTGTATATAAAAAGTTAGTATTAACAATGACGGCTTAATCATAAAAAAATGTTTAGCTTCTATGATTTTAGTCACCGGAGAGAACCTTACGTGATGGAAACAATGTGTTAGCGGGGATTTTCTCATTAAAACAGTACCAACAAAAATAATAATGTCATCATATGATACCTATATTTATATTTATAGAACATGTCATGTCAAACGTCACGCTTAGAACGTCATACTAGAGAGGCCGAATCCTAGTAATATTATAAATGCGAAACTTTGTGAGTATGGATGTATGTTTGTTACTCTTTCACGAAAAAAACTACTGGACGGATTTGGATGAAACTTTACAGTAATATAGCTTATACATCGGAATAACATATAGGCTACAATTTGTAATGATTTTATGTAATTTTGGTCGTTAATACATGTCAATTAAGTCGGAAAAAAATCTGGCGTCTGAGAGCTATGTTGGCGTACGCTGCCTAAACCATTGGAGTTACACAAAGATGATGTACCGTAGGATTATTTGATCTGATCAATAGCTTTTATATGGAAGCCACTATGACCAAAATTGTGAACAATAAATTAACTAAAAAAAATATATGTATTTAAAATGATCTGTCATGAAACTTAATGTGGCAGACCAAATTCTACGCGGACGAAGTCGCGGGCAAAAGCTAGTAGTTCATAAATATCAATACTGAACTAACTGGCTCAAGATGACGATGTTAGCGTTTTCGGAGTCAAGGTTAGCTGGTTCAATTCTCGCATCCGGATAAATGTATACATACAATTACGTGCTTTTTACGAAATCGGTAGGCCTGGTAAATTAAAGTGGGATATTTTATTTCCACAGGACATGGGGCTTCCCCGTTACTTCAAGAAACTTTAAGCTTTGTCACAAGACCTTCTTTTACTTTACCTTGCTTCCTTATAACTTAATTATTTATTCTATCAGTCAAAGTTACTCTACACATATTTCTTAACGCTCTCATTTCCACCGCGTGCAGTCTGCTTTTACAACTCCTCTGCAAAACGGAGAAACAGGCGTGGTCGTATGTATATGTTATACATATGTACGTTAAACTAAAGATCGAATAAACGGAGAAGAAGATGAATTTTTGCAATATTAGCATAATAAGATTTGCGTTTCCATCTTAGTAATAAAAATTGTTTAGCCTCATATATTAACGAGAGATGGTCGCCTTCGTCGTCTACACACAAATCTTTTACACTTCAGATAGAGTAAGAACTTAAGAGTTTCATCTCCACCATACACATTGTGTTTTCTCTCTCTATGGAACCAATATAAGAAAGCTTCAGAAGATAGTACATTTTAGAGTTTAATTTTAATTTCCCTCTCTCTGTTTTATCTTTTTCTAAGAGTCCTCTCTAATTTGCGAAGGTTGGTAGCCAATTCAGCACACCATTCCTCCTCCTTCGCGAAGTGCAGCAGTTCTCTTAAGTTACTGTAAATATACGTTCCTATTCTTATACTTTGGAACCGATACTGAAATAGGAACGAATTTGTAATGCAATCGTCTTGCAAATGTTTAACCGCAGCTTTAATTGCTTTCCAACAGGTGACAGGCTTGTGCGTTTGCCTTTCTACATACACACACACTCTATATATATATATATATATATATATATATATATATATATATATATATATATATATATATATATATATATATATACACACCTTCCTTGCTTCCTCCACATTCACTCCCTATCACATTCATCGTAGAGAAACAGCTCTCCGTTCATCGCTTCTCGCCCTCGTGGAAATCAGGACGTGACGAGTGTTGAACCACGTCACTATCAGCAGCAGCAGTAAGGGAGGATGAAGGTCAGCCCCAGTAGATGCAGGGCGCATGCTGAGGTAATGCCCTACAGTACCCGGGAGAGCCTGATGCCAGGACGGTCGACACGCTTTCAACTAAGCTCGCCCCTAGCCACGCATCCTTTGGCACGGCAGACCATTTATTGGCGAGGGAGAGGGAAAAGGATATAGAAGAAAGGTAAAGGCAGAGGAAAGAAAAGATGGATTCAGACAGGATGATAGGGATATGATACTACCGTAACAGGAGACAGAATACAGTAGTAGCTCGAAGGCCGGGGTCGCGTACCCGTGTACCAATACCATAAATACCGGACAAACAGCTAGGCGAAGATACACCTTGTTTGCCTTTCTATCTCATAAAAAAGATAGGCCTGTGACTAGCAAGAGACTCCTATAGAAATCGATGATGATAATTGACATGGCAAATGAAAATTTCATATTCTTATGTGCAAATTCTTTATTATTTTATTGTAAGTCTATTGTTTTGTTTAATTTGATTTGACTAAAGTAAAACGAAAGTCCAGTCTTTTCTATGTAAATAGATTATAGATGTTATTGGATTTCTGTTCTTAATACGTGCCAGTGGTATGTTTGATTCGTAGATTAAATTGTAACATTAGCGAATTCAATATAATAATTGTAGATAACTACAATATAAAATCAGTCACATGAATGGGCGTTTGGTACTTTATTTTAATCATCTTTATTTTATTCAATCAGAAAAAACAGGTGAAAACAGTAAAATAAAGAGTCAGTAATATAATAACAAACTTATTATAAAGTACGGTATTTATGCAATTCCCCGCCACACGACGTCCTCAATCCAATCGATGAAACTGGACACCCTGGTGTATATTCCCGGCGTGTTGGAGCGAGCGCACCCGATTCCGAACGACGTGACACCAATAACTTGGTGCATGGCTCCTTGCATGTTTGGCGGTAGATTTATTTTCACTTGTAAAGGCCCACCGGAGTCACCCTTCGAAGGAATAAAACAACAAATGAACTCTTATATTCTTCTGTGTACCTCTCGACAAAGAAGAGTCTATACAATTACAGGTGATCAGCAAATGGGTAATAACGTAACAGTAAACAAAAAAAAAACATTCCACAAGTTTCATCTTCATCATCATCATCATCCTCAACAGCTTGCTGCAGTTTATTGCTGAACAAAGAGTTCCCACAAGAAGCGTCACTTAGCTCGATCTTCGCTATCACGCAACGAGTATCTGCCAGCTGCCGTGCGAAGGTTGTCGTATCATCTAGCCGGGGGCATCCCACACTACATTTGCCAAGACGCGATCTACACTCCAGCACTAGTTTGCTCCAGCGTTTGTTAAATCTCCGACAAATGTGACCGATTTTTAGTTTAGGTCATTTTAAATTGACAAGCATAAAATTGTGTTTTTCTCTTTGTTATATTAGATTATAAATATCATCGAGGGCTCCATTGAAATTCGTTGTTGCAGGTAAAGCCCGTTATTTGCTGAGGTGGTCCTGGATGGAGATCCTTTTGGTTTCATGTTCCTTTTAGATAAATAGTGGTAGAGCCATTATAGCACGAACTACACTTATGTAAGCAACACGGCCGCAGTGATTTTTGTACTGCAGAATTTCATAGTCATAGCTTACTATTAGGTGACTTGATTGCTCATTTACCTATCGTTTCTATAAGAAAACAATATTGTTTTGTATACGATGGCGCTTCGACGCCGAGCGTGAGTTGTCTTTGTCAACGACAAGAATGATGAACGCGGGGCAGTCATATTCACACAGTTCGAATTGTGGCGCCGCCAGTGCACTGTTTCGCTTGTTTGCGACAAATCGCTAATTTTTCAATTTAATTGTATAAATGGTTTGTGTCTAAAGTGATACCACCCACCACCCACTCTTTGTTTTTGACACAGACAACGCACGCTTTGTCGATGACTAAAATGACTCAATCTTTGTCGTTGACAAAGATAAATCACTCTCGGCGCTGAAACGCCGTCATATATCTTTTTGAGAGAATATGAACTACCTGGCAAGCGTCGACTCCACCGGCCAATTTGCCAGCACAAATTTGGTTGTCCTGTATACCACACCACAGTCTATTGCAAGCAGACCTCAGGAGTTGACCACAATTTTCCGGCTCAATTATATCGACAGCAGCTGCTTGTAACTCCGGAGAAATTACGAGTCCAGCTGAAATAAGTTGTTTATACTTGTAAATATGAATAAGTTTGTAATGAATTCCTACGAATTCATTTTATACAATGAATTCATAATTACTTGCTCCACGTTCCAATCTTGTACACCTCTTATGCATCTAATTTCATCTTATGCCGCATTCCACATTTATACTAAATACTCTAAATTAGTAAAAAATACTAAATACTCTAAGAAAAGCGAAATAATGACAAATATAATGCATCTACGTTCTATTTGCCAGCGCTTTTAAAAAAACATTTTGGAAGTTATAAATCATTAATAAATATTTCATTAATCAATCATATATCTTATTTTTATCAACAATCTATCTACTTGCAAATATCCATAAACACACACACACACACACACACACACACACACACACACACATACACATAATCACAATCATATACTCGTATATATATATCATATACGCGTCCATGTGCATACATTAACAATTTATTTTGATGTATGCACATGGATTTTTATTGTTAATTATTTTATTATTTAATTGCTTAAATACCAAAGCTAACATTTGATGATAAGTCGTTATTGATGTTTTCCTGTTATCTCTTTTGTATTGATTTTATTTTGCCTTTTACACTGCTTAATTTTTTAACGTGCTGCTCTTAACCTATTGTTAGTATATTTTTAGCAGCCAGTACCTTGCTTTTTTGTTATACAATTATCTTATAACATATGTCTTCATCGGTTTGGATCCAAACTAGTCATCCACCACCACCACCCGCTGAAATTTAGAAGAGGATGTGGCTTCCTTCACTTTGTCGGATCATTTTGTTGGCCATTTTTACACTCTTCCCTTCAGTATTACAAACCATGACCAGCTTTTGCAGTTTAGTATTTCCTCTTCTCAAAAAATCTCGTAATCTAAATTACAGTTTAAGATTATTAATGGTCATATGCCACCTGCTTACCTGATTCCACAACCCCCCAACCAGTAACAATCGCCTTATTTTTAAGGGGGCTGGTGTCGTGCTGCGCCCACAGACATGCCGGACGTATATATTTATCGAAAGTAACCACCTCTTTCAATTCTATAAGAGCTATGTCAAAGTATTTCTTTGGAGATTTATATTGGGGATGCACGATTATTCTGAGTATTTCCTTGTCCTCAGGGAACAGGTTGTTTGCATACTGGAATAAGATAAAAGTAATTAGTATACTCATGTGAGTATATATATATATATATATATATATATATATATATATATATATATATATATATATATATATATATATATATATATATATATTTATATATATATACATACATAGTATGTACACATTACCCATTTAGTTCCTGACACAGAATAAGGCTAGTTACTGGACACGAAAATATAATTTTGTTACATTATTTATATGTTTCCTTAACTGCTAATAATTATTAGGTTACAAAATTAAAAAAAATAAACACATGTAAATAAATATATAGTATATATTATTTATTTATTCTTGTTATAAAGATTTTGATACAAAGGATTTATATTCGTAAATAACTAACATAATACTGTTAGTGTAATGGTAGAGCCACGCTGCAGATGAATACTTTGTCAAGAATGGCATATTGTTTGTCTGTGGCATGAATGGGCCGGCTCGCCCGGGGAAGTACCACATTCCCGCTAAAAACCGGCGTCTGAGTGGTAGCTTAGCTACCGCGCTTCGTCCGAACAGTTCCGTTTCTACCCGTATAGTGTGTTTGCATTGTGGCATTGTGTTTGACGTTGTCAACATCCAAAGAAAAGCCTCTCCTCCACCTCGCTGTGGTCACTAACTACAGCGAGATGTAGGAGGGGCTTTTCCCGTCAACTTACATCAATGACGTTGAGTTTTTATTACATTATCATAATCTTATATTATTATCAGTTATATTATTTGATTGTGGTGACGTATTATACGATATAGTTCGATTAAGGCGTATAAGTGAAGTGATATGGAATAAATGCGTATATAGTGATTTTTTAAGTTGACTGAAAAAGTCCATAAAAGGGTTTGGTAAAATGGACACCATATCTCGAAGATATATCGTTATAAGTTAATTAGTTTTATTTCAAGAGGTTTGATGTTAATATATTTTACTTGACACTGGCATAATAGAAAGAAAATAGAAAGAAGAAGAAGTGAAGGACACATACATACACTTCGCAAACAACATTATTTTTCTGATTGCTAAGATCCGCGAACACACGGATCTTAGCAAAGTATGTAAGTTTGATAAACAGTTCATTCATTTTTTTATAGTTAGTTGACTATTAAGACATCTGTTGTGATTAATTATTAATTTAAAAAAAATGTAAATTATTAAATAGCTAAATATAATCTCAAAGTACTCACCACATCTATGATATTTTTATCCCCAAGTCTAACAATCTCTGGTGTTGGACTTGCTACGCTGGTATCCTTTGTTGATACTCTGGAGCAATGCGCAGCGGTTAGCATGAACTTTGAACTTATCAATGTACTGCCACATTTAAAAACCCAAGTGCCGACGGCCGCCTTCCAACCTATAGCTCCCTAAAATGTTCAAAAACATATTTATTCAGTATGCGCATCGAGGCTGGCGTTTATTTACTTTTCGCGGGTTTGTTGTTAGAAGGCCAACCAGCCAATTAAAACTATTTTTTCCCTATTTTTAGTAGAATAACTTATGTTTGTCACATCAACCTGCCTTATTGTGACTTAAAACAAGATATCTTTGTGACTATTATAATGGCAGAAAAAGCAATAAGCGCTAGTAAAATTATATCGCTGCTGGAAGAGGGGTGTAGCCAATGTTTCACAGCGGTTAAACGTGAGTCGTTCAACCGTTCAAAGAACCTGGACTCGATAACAAGAGATAGATAGATAGATTCCGCTCAGAAAAGGCAAGGTTCTGGGAGGAAACGTTGTACACAACAACGAGACGACCGCTTTTTAGTGACTTAGGCGCCGAGGAGACGTAAATGCAGTTTCATAGACCTCAAAAGAAACCTTGAAGAGGTACGAGGATCATCGACATTGTCGAGAGTTACAAAGACCAGGGAAATGCTATGCTGACGTGTGTTTATTGTAAAATCACCCCTTATGTGGTGGTGGTGTTATGTTTTGGGCAGGCGTAACTTCCAGCTATCGTACCGAGATAGTATTCATTGAAAATGGCTCACTAAAACAGAAATCCTATGTCAACATGCACAACCCACATTGACTGTAATCGTTGAAGATGCCATTTACATGGATGATAATGTTCGGGCCCAACGTTCTGGCAACATAGATGCTTTAGACAAGAGGTCGGTATTCGTTGTTTCGACTGGCCAGCGCGGAGCAACCTTAACCCTATTGAGCACGTCTGGGACCTCCTAAAAAGTGAGTACGATCTGTCCAACCACCTCCACAAAAGACTGAACGTGTGATCTTGGCTGAGTGGGAACACATTCCACAGGACACCATCAGAAGCCCGGTGAATAGCATGCCAAGACGATTATATTCCATACTTGCTGCAAGGGGAGGTTTTACTATTTATTAATTTTTTTTAATGTTTTTTTTGTTAAAGTACCATAAAATACTCGTAGCCTTAATTTAACTAGACCCATAAAAATGTCTTTATTTTTAACACGGATTTCTGTTTTAAAATTAAAAAAGGATTTATGTGTAAAAATAAATTCTAAAAAATAAATTTCTAGTCATCTAAGCTAATGACATACTAACAATATTAACATTATCCATATGACTAAGGTGTTCATTTTTTTTTTGCAAAGAATTAACTAGATATCCGGTATCCGCCTGCCATAAAATGTTTAGCTTAAGATGGGCCAAATATTTTATGGCCCATCTTAGGTGTCAAGATATTTTTTCTTCTCTTTTTATGTTAAATTGAATTATTTAGGTTTTTTACAAAAACGTCTTTTTAGTAGCATATTTGTTTTACTAGTAGACTTACCATATGCGGGAATTCACCAGGGTCTGTAATTCGACCCCCAATTACAAAGTATACACTGTTTGATGTTTCATTTTGTATTCTTTCGATCTCACCTGCAATAGTTATTTTTCTATAAATATCATTCTTGTTTCTAGAAAAGAAGTAAAACAGAAGGGGATTTTCTTCTTTTATCTTTTTCTTTTACCTCTTTTTTGGTTCTTTTTCTTCATTTTATAACTAGGACAAAGGAGCAAAGTTTCGTTGTTACATCTTCATTTAGAAGAACTTCATTACGCAATTTTGTTAGATGTTTGATCTAATTATTATAAAATAAAATGTAGATTTAAAATTTATGACGTCGAATAAAATAAAGAAGTTTTCAGTCATCTTTGGCGATTTTTAGAAATGAGCCTCTTTTTTTTTCAACCCATATATGTCCCACTGCTGAGCACGGGCCTCTCCATTACTGGAGTAATGGACGTTAGCCCACCACGCTTGTCCAATGCGGATTGGCGGGGTTACTAAATATTTGTAATCCATTCATATATTTATTCCGATGTGGGATCGAACCCGCGACCATTGACTCCGCGGGCGGAGGGCCTTGCCACTGATTTAATGTAGTATCGATACGAAGATACCGCTCAAGATATTTATGTGCAATAAATTTTCTTCACATGCTAAATCGATGTCCGTCAGGATAAAGTCTTAAACGGGTGTCAGTCTAGTATTATAAGATTTTTCAATTTTTTTTCCAGATATGCTAATTTTTCTTTTTTATATAAAACAATACTAAAGTATAATAGGAACGTTAAGGTAGATCACTTACTCATCGTGTTGTCTGACAGAAAGATTGCTTTTTGCCGCCATACCGCCCATAAATATTTGTATTATAAGAGGCATTGTACAAGCATTTCTAGTCTTTAATTTCTATCAAGCGACGTAGTTGCATTCTCCCCTTTTTTCCTTCCCCTTCCTTCATCCCCTTTTATTTTAAAAAGTGAGAGAACTAAAGACGATTTTATGAGAGTACTTACACTGATTTTCTCTTTTATTTTGTTCTTCTGTCGTTTGTATCTCCCAAATGTATTGATAGCATTCTGTGAAAACATTTCGGTTTTAATACACACATACATATAATCACGCCTGTTTCCTGTAGGGGTAGACAGAGACCACATACGACCACGATTCCGACCGACGACACGACCCAGTACGATTCCGACACACCTTCCTTACTACCTCCACACTCATCTACCTTTTCATCCATCCTTCTTCTAACATTCATCGTAGTGAAACGGCTCTCCGTTAGTCACTTCTCACCTTCGTGGGGATCAGGACGTGACGGGTGGCGGACCACGTCGCCGTCATTTTTTAACAAATTAGGTTTTCGGTTTTTACGGACTACTTTTACAAGAGAAACTGTTTATTTACGCTATTATAATAAGATAAACAATTTAGATGGCTAGATAAAATGTTTTTTCTGAAAATAGAGGTATTTCATAACGTCCCCCATTTGCCTTTGGACTCGCTACCGCCCCCATAAAAAGCTCCAGCGCCTACTAGGGGGCAGTATCGTTGGGAACCTATGATGTAGAGCATGATGTAATTCATCATTTTTAATTTCTAAAGAATGCACAATCATCATCATCATCATTAGCGATATACAACTACACACTGTTAGGCAAAGAGTTTTCATAAGGCTCGCCATCTAGTCTGATCTTCGGCTACTTGCCTCCAGTTTCTGCCAGTCGCCCTTGTCACGCCCTTGTGACGTAGTACGGGAACGTAGTACAGGAAGCTAGATAGCTTCCCGTACTACGTTTGCTGAGACGCGATCTTCACTCCAGCACCACAACGGTACTCGATTGTCGATTCTCTGAAAGATATGTATAGCCTATCGCCATTTCATTTTGCTAACTAGCAGAGATGCGCCGGTGAACTTGTTTCTATGGTGGTTTCACTTTTCGGTTGTCTTCCGTAGAGATGGAAAAGTGGTAGTGTGTGTTTGGTGTTGTCTGTTAGTGGGTGGAGAATTGATGGCCGATTTTCGGTAAGTTTTTGGTTTAAGTTCCAAATAAATCCACTTCAGCACTACAATTATTTGTTGTGCAACACACATTATTAATTTTCTGTTATTGTTTTGCTTGTCGCGGATCTTAGCTAAATAAAACTTTTGACTATCTACCTAGTGATGGATTTCCGCAAAGTAACGCCTGACTCCATTAATAATCTATGGTGGATTAAAAGTACGTACGGTGGATTAAATATATAAAATTATATAACAAAGGTTTTAATGTTAACTTACTCGACTCGCTTATTCTACGACCCGGAGCTTCGAAATTTGGTTTTTGCGGCTCGTATGGTGTACATGGATCATTCGGATCGTATGGTGTGGTGGATACATCTGTAGTGTTTGTTTCAAATGGACCTTGCTGCAAAGCATAAATGACACGTTATTAACAAAATATTGAGATTTTATAATACCCTGTATCCTTTTCACAATTTTAAACGATCCTTGTATATATATGAATATTCATATATATACAAGGATCATTTAAAATTGACATCAAAGTTTTTTTGTATGGCATAGGAAGGCAAACGAGCAGGCGTGTCACTTGATGGAAAGCATTCAACCCCGCCCATAGACATCCGCAACGCCATAGGCAGTGCGGAAGCGTTGCCGATCTTAAAATAAAGGGAAATTATGGGAGTGGGAATCTGAAGGGGAGTGGGAGTGGGAATCGGAGGGGGAGTAGGAAAGGGAGGGTGTTGGGCCTCCGGAACTCAGACCGCTCACCGTACGAAGCGCGGTAGACAAGCTACCACTCAGACGTTGGTTTTCTGCGGGAGTTAGCTGGATGTTTCTAATAATATCTATCTCTGTCCCACGGATAATCTTAAACTTCTTACTCCTTAGACTGTACTGGTTTTATCTCTCAATCCTTCGTCATAACGGCTATTAAGGTCTGGAATGACATTCCTCTTAACATTAAAAAAAGCCTTGAATTAATTTCTATTCAAACTTAAAGTACGATAATGTTTTAAGTCACAAGGGTGAGCTTACTCGCTGCAAGGTGAATATTTTTTCGTTTATATATTTTAATGTATTTATATGTATCTATAATGTATATATAGATATGTATTTAAATTTATTATATTTATTAGTAAATTATTATGAGAGAGCAGTGACTGGGTTTATTGTTATCTTATATCTTATGTATCTTGGAATAAGCTGTTGTTTTCACATGAAATAAATAAATAAAAAATTAAATATTGAAAGCATACAGTGGACGACCACTAATAAATTATAAGATTTACAAAATAAAATGTACAAAAGAAATTTACCCGTTTCAAACGCGAAATATTTTTCAGGTTCGGTATTTCCATACAAACTTCATGCACCAAGACTAAAAAAAAATATAAAATAAAACAACAAAGGCATAAAATACTAACAAATTAATTATTCGTATGGTATATAATTTACCTGAAGTAAATATCAATATATTTAGAATAGGTGCCATCATGCTGAACAATATAACGAGAAATGTGTTGAAATTAAATTAATGTGTTCATGGCACACTAGGTGTTTGGACGCGATCTTCACGAGCACTGGGAAAAAATTGTTTACTCACAGTCTCACTGGTCATGCTCACATCAAATGTGGACAACCTGTTTGGCTTCATTAATTTGTTGCTATTAATGTCTGACATACAATTTTGTGTTGGTGATATAAAATGTTTTTTTTTTTTACTTCAGTTCAATGGCGGGAACGAAAAAATGATTATTTAATTAGGCCTGCACTTTAAAGAAATAGCATACGAGGCTGTGTGCGTGTTTTTTCACAGCCTATATATGTTTTACTGCTGGGTGCGGACTTCCCCATTCCTGGAACACCGAATTGTCCAATGAGGATTGACGGGGTAACCAGACTCGGAATAAATATTTGTAGGCCATACATATATATATTTCGATGCACTCCACGAGGCAACCCCGCCACTGAGCCAAATGGTAATTGCGGTATAAACATTTATAATTATAACTAGAGAAGCAAAGAAACTGAGGGTAAAGTTACAGGCACACACACACATACAGACAAGCACACACACATGAACGGACACACAATCACACGCTAAACTTAACCGCTCACCGAACGAAGCGTGGTAGCAAAGCTACCACTCAGACGTCAGTTTTCTACGGGAGTGTGGTACTTTTCCGGGCGAGCCGGCCCATTCATACGACAAACAAAAGAAATATGCTTTTATTGATAAAGTATTCGACTGCAGTGTGGCTCTAACACTATAAAATGTACTTTTGAACTGGGCGTTCTTGAGAACATCAGCGAGTTGGTGAAGGTATTATTTTAATGGGATAAGGAGGTGAATAAGCAAGCGTATCGCCTCATGGAAAGCAATCAACGTCGCTCATAGATATCTGCAACACCCTGAGCATTGCAAATGCATTGCCAGTCTCTAAGCTAAGAACATAAATAATGAGTATATTTAGGGTAAGCGAATTTCTCTCAGTTAAAAGGTATAAAATTTTGAAATTAATTTTATATCACAACCATAAGGGTACAGACATTCTTTTATGGGATAGGAGGGTAAACGAGCAAGCGTGTCGCCTGATGGAAAGCAATCAACGCCGCCGATAGACAACCGCGACACCGCAGGAGTCGCGGAAGCGTTGCCGGCCTTTTAGGTAGAGATTAACCGACTTCGTTTGCCGAAAACGAAGGTGAACAAGGACAAGGAAAAAACTGCACATATGTGGATATTATTAATTTTAAGTTTAGGATTTTCATAAGCTACTGACTAGTAACGTTGTATGTCGATATCGATAATATAGAGTTGTCAAAGTCCAATTAAAAAGAATAACGTGGGAAGTTTTTTGTATTTGTTGTTTTGCGATGATAAGGGGATATGCATTCGATTTTCACATGAACATAAATATTTGTATAGTCTATAGATATATATTCCGAGTCCGGATCTCCCACCAATCATCCTTGGACAAGCGCGGCGGGTCAATGTTCATATGTCCTTTCCTCCAGTAATTAGGAGTGAAGGTTGCGAAAAATGTAGAAAAATAATTATGGATAAGATTGTTATATTCTTTTATTAAAGCAATAAACACAATAAAAGAAAATGTTTTTAATATTTAAAGGTACTATTGAAAGATATGGCAAGAATAACCTTCATTTGCAATTGAAAGGAATTTGAACCTGGGAACATTGTCTCGGAACGGTAATGTAGTAATACATTGATTAATATATATATATATATATATATATATATATATATATATATATATATAAATATATATATATATATATATATATATTCTATATATATATAGAATATAGGCATTCTGTGAGGTTACGGTATTTCCCCGTATTAACTATAGACATACTTTAAACAAAAACAGTTAATGTGCGAACAGCTGCCTACGTACACGTGTTGCCAACACATTGTATATACCCGATTGTATATGTGTGCGTTGGATACTTCATGGATGGATTGGATGGAAACTACCTTATTATCTTAACGTTAACGATTTTCGGATGATAATTGATGATGATGAGAAGCCGGAAAAGCTTCTGTAATGCCTATAGCACTGCGAATGTCTATGGGAGGTCTTCTTTCCATCAAGTGACACGCCTGCTCGTTTGTCATCTTGTACCATAAAAAATAAGAATTGTTGGCCTTTAGAAATATGTGAGATTATTTTTAATGGTTCCAATATCGTATGGGTTCACAAATACCGGCCAAGTTTTACAGTTCCGAAGCAGACTGTTGGTGACGTCACAGTTATGGCGTATGACAGGGTTATCACAGCCAACAAACACGGCAAGCGGATGTTGTAAATTGGAGTGAGATTTTATTTTCAATAAAACGAACGAATTCGATTAAAAAGTTCCGCCGACGCGAGCGATGAAATGCGTTGTATTGTGACAGATTCATTCCAATTTGTCGGTGTTTGTTTAATCTATGTTTTTTTTTCTGAAAGCAATTATTGATTTATATCACTGCAGCACCGAGAAAACTTACAGCTTACAATAATTCAACTAAGCACTTCCTATGTCTCGTCTGCTAATATTTCACATTCTTCCACAAAACAGGTTACTCTATCGTCACTACTGACACGGCGATCCGGGATCTTACGGGGCTTCTTTAAATAAAATCAGTCATGAGCACTGCCGACAGAAGTGAAAACTTAAAATTTTATTTTGAAATTTGCACAATGATCTGATAATTCAATAATTGAAATAATCAAGTTAAAAAACAACGCAAAGTATATACCACACATAGAACACAACACTAATATTATATAATATAACATGTGAGGGTGATAGCTACAGATATGCTGCTAATACTATAGCATGTTGCTGACGCGACTCACAAAACTTTATCCATCCATGAAGTATCCAACCCACACACATAATCGGGTATATACAATGTGTTGGCAACATGTGTACGTAGGCAGCTGTGTGCACATTAACTGTGTTTAAAGTATGTCTATAGCTAATACGGGGAAATACCGTACCTCTACCTCTAATAAATAACCTCACAGAATGCCTATATTCTGTAAGGTTACGGTATTTTCCCGGTAGAGCTATTTATGACGTAACATATAAGTACGATTTAACCTTTCGAAAACCGCGGACATGAATTAATACCCTAGGTTATCAACAATATTAATTCATGTACAACTAAATATACATTCAAATGCTATTATTAATTCACTCCAACAAACATACATTCAAATGCTATTATTAGTTCATGTCCAACTAAATATACATTCAAATGCTATTATTAATTCACGTCCAACTAAATATACATTCAAATACTATTATTAATTCACGTCCAACTAAATATACATTCAAATGCTATTATTAATTCATGTCCAACTAAATATACATTCAAATGCTATTATTAGTTCATGCCCAACTAAATATACATTCAAATGCTATTATTAATTCACGTCCAACTAAATATACATTCAAATGCTATTATTAATTCATGTCCAACTAAATATACATTCAAATACTATTATTAATTAATGTTCAACTAAAGATACATTCAAATGCTATTACTAGTTTATGTCCAACTAAATATACATTCAAATACTATTATTTTTGTTTCTTCTTATTAGTTATCTAACTAGGTTTCAAGAGTTGTGACTCATTAAACTGTAATTTTTATTATTGAAATATATAATCGAAATCGTATTCGAAAGGTTAAACGTTTTTCTTAACAGCAGATAAAACTGTGTTGAAGTAGTGGCAATGCTTCCTCTTTTTTAAACCTCTTCGATATAAAATAATATATTTAACGGTGAATAGGAGATCGTGAATAGTTTAAAGAGGGAGGTAAGAGGGAAAATGACAAATCAAAAGCTTCCCATATTTCAAAATATTTAAACATAGATTATAGAATAGTTAGATTTATAAGTTTGTAAGTATTACAAGACGACCGATTGGCGAGTGGCGAGGCCTCTCGCCCACGGAGTCAATGATCGCGGGTTCTATCCCCGCATCGGAATAAATATATGTTACTTACAGATATTTATTCCGAGTCTGGCAACCCCGCCAATCCGCATTGGACAAGCGTGTTGGGTTTAACGTTCGTTCATCCAGAAATGGAGAGGCCCGTGCTCAGCAGTGGGACATATATGGGTTGTGAAAAAATGTAAAAAAAGCATTATGATTTATATTTGTGTTATTTATAGATTTATAAGTTTATTAAATTATTTAGTTGACGTAAGACGGATCTGGGCCCGAAGAAACCAGTAAGGTTTAATGGGCTCACACGTGTTATATTTCATCATACTTTCTATGAATAAAATAAAAAATAATACATGAAATTTTAACATTTTTAAAAGTTCCCTTTAAACGCCTGAATCACGATGAAGAATTGCGATCAGATTGTAATTTATTGGATTTGATAGCAACAAATGCAAAAGTTTTCTTTCAGTAGTAACGAAACTTGTTAGCGAAGTTCATAAGTCTTCTTGTTACCGCCCTCGTTTATAAGTTTAGTAATTTCATTTGTATTGTATTCTTTTTTTTATGGAATTGGAAGGCAAACGAGCAGACATATCACCTTGTGATAAGCAATCGACGCCGCCCATAGATCATCTTAAAAATAAATTTATTTTATGAATATAATCTCAATCGGTCAAGTTATAGAGAAGTACACGATCACTAACAGACATATCAACAATTATATATACATATAAAGATATATTTATTATATTATATGTACGTATGTAATAAAAAATATGGCAATTTGCGCACACGCACCCACTGTACATACATCCACAGCGTCATCACGACGGTATACGGAAAAATTTAATTTAAGTTTGTATATGCCATTTTTTCATATAATAAATAATTCAAAAAATAAATAAAAAAAACAATAATACAAAAGCAAAAACATAGTAAATCGCAACATGAAACATACTACCAGTGCAAAAAAAAACTTAACATTTCTAAAAAAATGTATCTGATTTTATAAAAACAGTCACTTTCAACGCTGTAAAAAAATTTCTATTGGTCGTAGAGTTGCGACATTTAGACTATTCGATGCAGTACTTTTTTCTTATTTGAATATCCAATAAAAAGTTTTGACATCTGTGTCATTTACAGTCTTTTCACTTTTTACCTTCGACGTACATATATTAAGTGCCGTCGACATACATATATTAAGTGCAGTCGACATACATATATTAAGTGCAGTCGACATACATATATTAAGTGCCGTCGACATACATATATTAAGTGCAGTCGACATACATATATTTAGTGCCGTCGACATACATAAGTATAGATTTTAACAACTTAAAAGAATATATACATCTGCGAATAAAATAATAATAAAGCCTCAAACTTTTAGCACCAAAACATATTTTTAATACTAAACGTCAGTTTTTGTTGAATGCCTTTAAAGGTCAAAAGCTACAGGTTTTTAAACTTTAAAGGTCAACCTTTCGACACACACAGCAGATTAATAAACCTATTTTATCCTTATCGATCTCTTACTGTGTCGAAATTTTGATATTGATAGTTCCTCGATATAGTTCTAAACGAAAAAAATCCTGGGAGAACCAATCATTAAGCTACTGGCAATGAGCTGGAGAATCAGCGAGCTCCTTTTGCTAGATGGAGCGTCGATTTGTGCAGGATGGCTGGCAAAGACCAAATGCGTGTAGCAAAAAAAATTTCGGTTGTCTTCCGAAAAAAAAAAAAAATTCGGTTGTCTTCCGTAGAGTCTACTATACCTGAAGATGCCTCGTGTTGGGGCGAAACACGTGTCGTTTACAAGATGGAAAAGTGGTAATGTGTGTTAAGTTTATGTATAGTGGTTGATGGGTGGAGAATTGATGGCCGATTTTCGGTAAGTTTTTGGTTTAAGTTCTAAATAAATCCACTTCATCCAGCACAAAAAATACGCATTATTAATTTTTTGTTATTGTTTTGCTTGTCGCAGATCTTAGCTAAGTAAAACTTTTGACTGTGCACATAAAATCAAATACGTCATTTTATATT
Source organism: Baronia brevicornis (assembly GCA_031353405.1). Lineage (NCBI taxonomy): Eukaryota > Metazoa > Arthropoda > Insecta > Lepidoptera > Papilionidae > Baronia > Baronia brevicornis. The sequence goes on from JASFAT010004428.1 coordinate 80,254, forward strand.
TACAGCAAATACGTTTTCTGTCGTCGATATTATATTAAATGATACGCAGCCTTGTATAATTTTTTGCATCAAAACTCATTTGCGGAAGTACCTAGCAATCTGCAAATATATAAGACGATAATACGTTCCATTTTGATGTATGGAGCCGAAGCTTGGATACTCATGCTTAAGCAGGAGATCAAGCTATTAGTGGTCGAGCGGAAAATTTTCTGTAATAGTCTTGGTGGAACAAGAAGAGAAGGATCACGGAGAATTCAAACAAACGCTAAAATAGAAGACCGGTGGACCAATCAAATATTATGGGCGAATTCAAAGTGCATCGACATCGTTGGCTCCATCACCTTGAGTGAATGGCGGAGGGTTTTAAGTATTATACGACCATACCTATTTGTATTGACAAAGTGGTCGAAGGCCAGTTGAACGACCAAGGCATCGCTGGAAGGATCGGGTGGAGCTGACCTGTGTGTACTTCAAGTCAGCAATTGGCAAGAAATAGCGCAGGATAGAGCAAGATGATAGACTCTCGTTTCAGAAGCCAAGATACACTTCGGGTCACTGAGCCAGCGGAGTAAGTATTATAGTATACATATATTAATTTTTAAAAATATATTCATTTAAAAAATTAAAGTTTTAACGCCCTAGTTTCTTTTCTTTTGCATTTTAATTTCATCTTCTCCCTAATCCTTTTACAGATAAAGTTGTAAAAGAACTGAAAGCCCGTGACACGTTAAAAACAAGGTAATCTCCTTAAGGGACGGCGTCTAAACAATAAAAAGGAATTTATCGCAGACAAACGAAATATATATAGAACTGGCGAGATAAGCTGAGAGCGAAAACAATACTAGATGTAAGAGGTAAGCTTTATTACCTAGACCACCGTATTACGGGATGTGAAAAAGCATAGAATTAATTCAAACGTTATAACACCCGTATTCATACTATTGTGTTTATATATTTGTGTTTTTTTTTTATGTTATAGGAAGGCATGTCACCTGATGGAAAAAATTCAACGCCGCCCATAGACAAAGTGCGGAAGCGTTGCCGACCTTTAAGGAAAGTGACATCTGGGAGTAGGAGGGGGAGGATATTGGGCCTCCGGAACTCCGGCCGTTTACCGTACGAAGCGCGGTTGCTAAACTAACACACAGACGCCGGTTTTCTGTGGGAGTACGGTACTTCCCCGGGCGAGCCGGCCCATTCATGCTACATACAAACAATATGCAATTCTTGACAAAGTATTCGTCTGCAGCGTGGCTTTACCACTTAAAAACTACTAGTGTGTATGTAAATATGTGTTAATTGGTCACTAACACGACAAGTCGTTCCACAAAGCGATCAACAAACAATCTGTGGTGAAGGCTATGAATATTTCGAAACAAAATGAAGAAACATAAAAGAATATTTTTTTTCGTATAAAAAGTTTAAGTTGAAAAAAGAAACACAATATTTGTTCAACAAAATTTGAACAAATATTGTGTTTAAAAAAAATATTTATTAAAAATACTTATTTAAAAAAAATATTTCAATATTCTCTTTGTGTTGAAAATTCATTCTTATAAATAATGGAAAAAATCTGACCTTTTTAAAAGGAAATTTTTGAAACCTTTTTGAGACAGCAATTGAGATTTGTCAGCGAGACAGATTGTTCACGCATTTGTTATTTTATGATATTTCTTATATTGTATTAAAAAAATGTTAAAAATAATATTCTGTAAAATAAAAGATATTCCTTTGGGATAAACTATAAGTGGCTATTTTTGGTTGCATATTATATTAGATTTCGCCATCCGTCACGTCCTGATTCCGATGAGGGGGAGCGACTAATGGAGAGCCGTTTCGCTACGACGAATGAGGGAGGAAGGATGGATAAAAAGATGGGTGAGTGTAGAGGAAGCAAGGAAGGTGTGCCGGGATCGTAGTTGATGGATACCTGCGGTCTCTGCCTACCCTTACGGGAAACAGGCGTGACAATATGTATGTCTGTATGTATGATACAAGTAAACCTATACTAATTTAAATATTAAATAAAAATCAAATATACGCGTGCAAAGAAGTCTTTGACTTTTCACTTGTCCAAGAAAGGAGGTAATAAATTTAAACTTAATTCTAACTTTATTACTACGCCATTAAGTTCTGAAAATGGTTAATGTAAATTGAATGAGCTTTAAAATGAAGTTAGCGAGCCGAACATCAATCTTGTGCACTTGTTCCATTGGTGAGCTCGTTAAATCATTGTGTTCGCACCAAAACTTGGCCAGTTAACAACTTGTGGGTACAGTGTTCGATTCAAATCAGTCTTCAAGCAACAATTTTGGGTCCTTCACTGTTACAGATGCCATATACTTATCCTGTAATGCAAATAACGGAAAACAATGTAACTAATTTTGAATGGAGTATATATAATAATATTATATGTAACTCATAGCACTCATGGTTGTTAAAATTGCGACCGTTTTAAATGGAGTGATAATAATATAATATAAACTCAAAACAATCACGGTTGTCAAAACTCCGACCGTTTTAAATGGAGTGATAATAATATAATATATTTATTGTTATTCTCTTTACTGGATGTGATTTATTTGATAGGATTTTGTATAAAAAGTGAACATTTGTATTGTGTATTAACGACCAATTGGCTCAGTAATAGGGCACCCCACCCATGGAGTCAATGGTCGCGGGTTCGATCCCCACATCGGAGTAAATATATGTATGGTCTACAGATATTTATTTCAAGTGTGGTAACCCCGCCAAACCCGCATTGGACAAACGTGATGGGTTAACGTCCGTTCCTTCAGATATGGAGAGGTATTCGTGCTGAGCAGTGGGATATACATAGGCTTTGAAAAAAAATATATTTAAGAGTGATATGTCATGATTTGTTAAATCATACACCTAAGAAATATAACCCAAAATCACGTACTATGAGGTTGAAAATAATAAAAAAAAAACATTAATAACTATTTATTTCCATCAAAATGCGGCTTCGTTTCCAGTAACCTGGGACAACTCAATAGACATCATCATCAAGGCATTACAGCCACGGGTGGGCCCTAATTTGATTTTTTTCTCCAGCCCCTCACACCGATTGCCTTTAAGTCGTTCTCGACTCCATCCAGCTATTTGAGCTTAGGCCTTCCGCGGCTTCTACCACCATCTGGTTTGCCGTCGAGTAGGCGTTCGGGTACTCTAGACTCGTCCATCCGTATTAAGTGCCCAACCCAACGAAGGCGACTAACTCAACAGACGTCAATTACAAATTTCCCATCACTCTTGTCCAATCGCTGAACATTGTGACTTGTATAAGATTGTAACTCTATATAATAAAATATTTTATAATAATTAATCAATATATTGTAAAATTAAAGTTTTTAATAAATTGCTGCGGGCGTTCATAATTCATATATAATTATTGCTATTATTTTGTGTTTAGACTCATGTATTTAGATCTCTATCTGTCTATACATGTATTATATATAGTTTATTAACTCTACAGTTGACATTATAAAGTAATAAATAAATAACTAATGAAATTTGTACGCCATAAGAGGCAATGTGATGGAGCTTTTGAACGTCTTTTTTCTTCTTGTTTATATATATATATATATATATATATATATATATATATATATATATATATATATATATATATATATATATATATATATATATATATATATATATATATATATATATTATTTTTATTATTTAACGCCTATCCCCCGCAAGGGTGGCAGAGACCAAAGAGCTCAATCCGCTGCCATCCATCGCAGCGAAACGGCTCTTCATTGGTCGCTTTTCGCCCTCGTGAGAATAATTATCTTTGAAATTATCATAATAATTGTGAGCGTAATTTAATGTGATTACAAAGTTACATAAGAATCATTTTAGTAGTAGTTGAAAAGCCGTCACAAATTTTAAAAAAGAAAAAAAAAACAAAACTAAACAAATATACGAGGTGGAGTTAAATAAATCCGTTTAATAATAGACAATATTCACAATCACTTTATTCCTTTTTGTTTATTGATTATTTTACTTTAAATGAATACATATAAACCTACATATTTTTGTTTTGCCGCATTGAAGACGAGAATTTTATTGAACCCAACGAAACTGGATAAGGCCTCGAATGTATTGGCATATATAATAGTCTATGGTTGGGATCGTGCGAATAACTCACGATAATGGGGCCTATTAATTAGGGGCACCCTATATAGAGGTCGCTCTGCACTACGTTAATGAATTATAATTGAGATTTTCCTATATATTCGTTTTAGGCTTTATTTCATAATTAGAATTCATACTTAGCTTACAAACAGCTAATAGAATACGACATTAACTAAGTTATTAAAAAAATTAAGCACTGTATTTTATCGACGGCTTGTAAAACATTAAACTTTCAAGACTTCTTTTCTGGATGGTGGTCACCCAGTAAGTAATCAATCTATGGATAATTTAAGTGCTTAGCACTTGACGATGGAGTCAGGCGTTACTTTGCGGAAATCCATTACTATAAGGACAGTTAAAACTTATACTTAGCTAAGATACCTCCGACACGGCGTCGAGCCGATGGAGTCTGTGATTTGCGCAGATTCCCAATTATATTTTACTTGCCCAATTATATAATACAGTATTCGATAAAGCTGTTAAAGCCTATTACCTGTTAAAGGCTACCAACATTAACATCTTTGAATCAATACACTTAGCTAAGATTTGCGACAAGCAAACAAACTTAACGGTTGTTTTCTGTAGAGTCTACTATACTCGATGCATCGTGTTGAGGCGAAACACGTATCGTGTGCAATGTGGAAAAGTGGTGGTGTGTGTTTAGTGTTGTTGATAATTGGGAGGTGGAAAGTTACTGGCCCCCAGTAACTTTCCCAATTATCAACATTTTTTCCCCCGTTTTTTCGGCATAGAGAATTATATATCTCTGTCTTAAATAAAATTGGAAAATTATTAATACTGTTATAGTGCACTGCTATACATTGGCCTTCCAATTTTCAGCAGTTCTGTTGCTGTATATCTACAACCAAAAGCATCCTAATTGGATATTGCAGATTGATTTTATATTGCTCAGGTATACCGACTATATATAGGTATCCCGACACGATTCCCCGACAAGTTCTCGACATTACTTTATTAAAAACATCTCGTTATATATTCTATCCATCAAAACCCTACAGGAGTTACTCCGAACATAGGCCAGTTATTCTCAAACTGGGACAACCTAACGCCCCCATTCATATCTTCAAAAAGTAATAAATTGACGGAAACTTGCGACTAATCTAGAATCTTCCACTTCTGCGCACCTTAACGACATCTCTTCTCACATAGACTCACGCAATTCTGCTCTTAAAGTTTTTTGAAGGAAATGGACATCCCATTCCTTATACCCCAATTATATATTCTATACCGGGGACCACGTTTTTCATTCAATTGTAATGTATAGAACTAGTTTACCCTTGTTGTTTTAGGCAGATAACAAGATTGTTAATGGAGACTATCTTTTGTACTCCAATGGCGCGTCTGTCTGAAACACTTCATTGTCTTTTCCAGAACGAATTAAAGACGAAGCGCATAAATTAAGAAAACTTCGTGAAACTTCCACCGCAAGTTCCGTTCAAAGAAGTACGGCTCTTTTGAGGAATTGTTCCGCTCCAACTTCACAAATAACCTTTGCAAATTAGTCGATGCTCTCTGCAAAGTTACGATTTACGTCTTCTTTCGTATTTTATGAATTCTATAATATATGATAAAAATATGAGAACTGTATTATTAGTTTGCGCAATTGTGCAATTGTTGGGTAAGTGACTATTACACGGTGCCATGTTTCGATTTCTTGATCCCAGAATCTATTGCACGTCCCATCAAGATTCACATACGACAAAAACATAACCGTGTTTTCTTAATGTTGACCTCAATTCCGTGTGTTTTAAGATAGGATAATTTTTTTTATCTTTATTAGTGAATATTTCCTGGAGTGTATTGAATAGTTTAGTATAATATTAATTCCACGCACTATAATTGAGCCACAGCAACACGTGGCCGGATTTGCAATTATTTATATATAAATAATTCTTCTGTATGTGTGTTTGTCACTGAACTCCTTCTAAACGGCGAGACAAATTTTAATGAAACTTTTGTGTATAATGGGTTCCTGAATGGTTTAGTTTCGCAAATGGACCCGGTAGGAGGCGTTGTAATCTCAGGTTCTAGGTTTTTTATTTTCAGGGCAGGAAAAGGTGTGTTGGGCCCGCAATTTTTAAATAATATATACGTATAACAAATGATAGATTATAGAACATTTTAATTGTATTTATATATAGACGGAAAATTTGCTTCGGATAAAATCTCCCGTTCAGGTATTTCGTTATTCCAAACAATGTTCTCAATCCAGTCTAGGAAGCTGGAAACCCTAGTGTAGACGTTTGGCATCATCGCAGAGTCACAACCGTAGCGAGATGATTCAATTCCGATGATATGATAAATGGAGAATTCCGAATAGTCTGGGTTGTCTAACGAAATCAACAAGGGTCCTCCTGAATCACCCTGAAACATAATTTAATAATTAATCTTACTAAAAAACTTAAATTTTGGTCTAAGGGGATTCTAGTCACTTTTTAAATTCCTACTATTACTTCACCTACTATTTATTAAGTATTAAGTTATTCCTACTATTATTGGAAACTGCCTCTATATATTTATAAATCGTGTTCAAATTTTCAATCGGCAATGAAGTACTTTTTATTCACCACTCAAGTTCAAATACATTTTTTTGCACTCGTAGTGGATTACACTTGATGTTAATACAGTTTTTTTAAATTATTATTATTTTTTATATTTATTCATTAATTTAAATTTTACGTAGGAGAAAAATATTTCTCTTATATGTATAAGATATTTAGCAGGATATAAATTTAGAAGTAAAATGAACTAAAATAATTTTATTTCTTTTACAAACACATGTCAGTCTCACCCAGTGTCATCCTAATTTACAGACGAGGCTCTTCAACGAAATTCAAAAATTACTTCGCAAAGAACCACGTAAGTCACTTTTATTCTGGATTTGCGAAATAGAACATAAGTGCAGAAAGGACTATGTTAAATTTTTGCCAGAATTTTAAATCGCTAAACCTCACCAAATTTGTCAAACATTCCCCTAAAAATAGTCCATAGTTCAATGCTACTATAATAAAACATATAAAACACAAAACATCACTTTTTAATAATGTATACATATAGTTGGCCTCAACAGGTATATTAAACTGTAAAGAAGACAGTCGAATAGATCAGCTGTCTTCTGTAGTCTACTGCACATAAAGTTTCGTAGGCTCTACTAAATTCTATAGTTATGTAAAAGTGGATGAATATCTAAAGATGTCGGATGTAATAGTCTAATCATTATATATAAAAGCCAGGCATGAATTGTCACATGCCAGTAATGGGCAAAATTCCTACTGATTCGAAAACTTGGTTTTGCGTTCTATGTATATTTCATGTGGCATTGGAGAGGTATATCCTGTTAACTTGGAAGATATCTTCATCTATAATACGATGAATGATGACTGATTGGCTGAGTTGTGGAGCTGTCAGTTATGGAGTCAATGACATCGCGGGTTATATCCCCGCATTAGGATAAATATAATATGGTCGACAGATATTTATTCCAGGTCTGGTAACCCCGCCAATCCACAATGGATAAGCACGCCTAATAGAACATATCTCTCTCTGAGTCCCCCTGGTGAGGCATAGGACACACACGATGTTTCTCCATCTCGACCTGTCGGAGGCCATACGCTTTACTTCGCTCCAGTATAGGCCCATCTTCTGCGCTTCGGGCACTTATTGGGAAATGTATGGGCTGTGAAACGATGATAACTCCTATAGATCGTAGCAGATGGAGATCTTTGATTTCTGGCTACCGATCCGGGAAACAGGCATGATGATATTTATGTATGTATGTATGTTTATACCGCATCCAAATAAGAATCGAAACCATTTTATCGATATTGAATGACGGCGACGTGGTTCCTCACCCGTCACGTCCTGATTCCCACGAGGGCGAGAAGCGACTAATGGAGAGCCGTTTCGCTACGATGAATGTGAGAGGAAGGATGGATGAAAAGATGGATGAGTGTGAAGGAAGCAAAGAAGGTGTGCTGGGATCGTTGCGGATGGAGATATTTGGGTTCTGCCTACCCATCCGGGAAACAGGCATGACGATATTTATGTATGTATGTATGTATATACCGCATCCAAATAAGAATCGAAAACACTTTATAGATATGTAATGCATTAGGGTGAAATACGCGAAATGCGTATTCGTACACACTTTAAGGGACTTATATAGACTGGCCCGGAACAGTTATAGTTTCTAAGACTTTGTCGAATGTGGTCGACAAAGTCTTATCGAAAAGGTTAGTGCTGTAATTTTTTTTTAAATTATTCCATTTGAAATTATATAATTATGATGCAAATAGATAGTTACCTGACAAGTATTAGTTTCGTTACCAACCGCACACACATGATATGAACGTAAACTTTGAAATATACTTTGATTTATTTTTAATTTTTCTCGACATGCTTGTGGTTGCAGTAAATCCAATTCCCCAACTTGCAACTCGGGTTCTATTCCCGTACTTGCTGTAAAATCAAAAAAAGAATGCCGTTAACAATTAACAATCCTTGCATTGTTAATTGTTATATATATATATATATATATATATATATATATATATATATATATATATATATATATATATATATATATATATATATATATATATATATATATATATATATATATATATATATATATATATATATATATATATATATATATATATATATATATATATATATATATATATATATATATATATATATATATATATATATATATATATATATATATATATATATATATATATATATATATATATAGGGCGTGACGTGACAGGACGTGACGGGTGGCCGTCGCCGTCATTTTCAACAAATTAGGTATATTAAAGTCGTCTTTAATGAATCCCACGAGCCGCAAGGGAGGATGGAGGTTAGCCCCACCAGAGCCAGATCAATGATAAATGTTTTCCTAGCCGTTTAGGCTTTTTTGTTATGCTGCTAATTTGTCTTTTGTGTTATGAAATTATTGCTTTCTTTAGTTTCAAAATAGAATAATGTCTTCTTTTTAAGATCTGTTTTTGTCGACCCAATTCGCGAATTGGTAAGTGTGTGATATAGGTGGTATTAGGATGAACATACATAGGTGTGCCTAATAGGCGAGCGTACGGCCGAACTCCGATGCGGTGGGCGGATCAAGTAAAGACCGCTCTGAATAACCTACATGACTGCACGAAGAAGGCACCAAAAAGGCAAGAAAGGATAGAGAAAACAAAGATCAATTTAGACAGGATGATAGGAATATGATACTACCGCAACGGAGGAACTAGGGAGTGATACGGTAGTACGGGAGGCCGGTGTCATAACTACCGGACAGGCGGCTTGGCAAAGATATTTTTTAATCTATGTATTTATTTTAATATCGATCATTTTTGACGATTTTAATCGTCTATGGTAGCTTTTGAATCAATCGATATTTTTTTATAAACAAAACGCACGTATAGCGCGCATTTAGTTTAGATATTTTGATACGTATTAGTGCAGACAACATCCCACAGATGGCGCTGTTAAGAACTAAACTTCTGCGCTTCAGGTGACTAATAGAACTGGAAGCCAATTCTACGTATTATTTTTTTTTTCAAAGATTTAATTCGTATCTATATCTGATGATACTAAAAGCGTGCGTGGGTAGCAGTGATTAAAATTTGTTACCAGTTTAACTTTAAGGATAACTTACAAATAAATGTTTATTGTATTATAGTAATGTTTATCTTACCTGATTCTACAATACCCCATCCAGTAATAAGAGCTTCACCCAAAACATCGTCGTAATCGTTAGACCAGAGACAAGAAGGGTAGTTGTAGACTGAGAAAGGTATATATGAATCCAGTTCTATGAGAGCTATGTCAAAATATTTGTAGGGATGTCGATACTTATCGTGCACAATTATGTTTTTAATTTTCACATCCTTTGAAGTTTCATGACGTTCACCCTGTGAAAAATTATTAAAATATTAACATGACAATTACTTTGTGATTAAAATATAAAGCCTCCTCTAGCCGGGTTACGTAATATGCAAGGGAGAGGATCGAGTGAAACGCGCCTATCTGGGGTGGCCTAAAGTTATCGCCCGGTCGATCGTCCTAAGTATCGCTGCAGTGATGCTGTGGAGGGAGACCTGAAGCTCCAAGTCGAGGACTGGCAGATAGTGATGCAAAATCAATCCAAATGGCGACTCTTATTGATGGAGGCCAAGACTCATTTTGGGTCAAATCGTCCGCCAAATAAGGCCGCCAAAAAGTTTGGATAGTAGCATAAGTCGACTATATCGGGGATGTACCACATTCACACAGATGTCTGGATCAAGCGGTAGCATTTTCATGTACTACAGCGTTTCACATGGTGAGTGAGAGATCTATAGGCCTTATTTCCTTCCTCTTTCTTTATTTCCTTCTTTCTCTTCCAATACTTCAATTTGAATTTTTTTTATTTCCCATTATTTACATCGTTACCCTAAGGTAGACAATGTATCTTGAGTGTCATTAGTATTACCGATATTCATAGGCGGTGGTTGTATAGTGGTGTTTTTGTATTGTTTATCTTTATAAAAAAACCATTTATATAACCTGTTTTCATATATTTTTGTTATATAATATATTATGTTAGATTACTAATGCACTTAATGCGGTAAGATATATAGTTTTCGCAAATAGTTTTATTTAATTTGGTTTCCAGCATGGTAAACGTATTTCTTCCCATGGGTGTCTTACGAGGCGACTATTAGAACAAATACCAAAAATTGACAGTATCGTCTACTTGACAAATGAAAACCACTTTACAACCCCAAGCGCTGAGATTACGCCAACAGGCCTCAATTTTTACGGAAAACAACACCCAATGGTACAGTATTGCAATAATTGTATTAATTTATGATACTGACAATCAATTGGCTCAGTCGCTGAGCCCTCCGCTTGCGGAGTCAATGGTCGTGGGTTCGATCCCCGTATCGGAATAAATATATCTATATGAGAGGCCCGTGCTCAGTAAACAAAAAAAGTGATACTGAAAAATTACTAACCTCATCAAATATGCTAGCTTCTCCGAGTCGCACAATCTTGGGTACGGGATCAACAACCCTTGTCTCACCTTCTGGTGATCGGGCACAATGTGCCGCAGTCAACATAAACCTATCACTTATAAGAGTACTTCCACACATGAAGATCCAATTGCCCTCAACTGCTTGCCAGCCAATAGCACCCTGTCAGAAAACATACAATTATTTTTATAACTATAATATGTATTTATTTAGGAAAAATTTGATTCACGAAGTTTTTATTTACTATATGAAAACGTCTAGATTTGTATATTCTCAGCTCTAGGCCGTTATAAATAAAGAAAACCATCCTTTGCCTCCGTTAACAGTCCAAGCCGTGGCTAGACATCTGCTGAGCGGCTGCATCGTTTGGGATACTTCTCCTGTGCATGATGAATCTACCACCACTTCAACTTGATTTAAGACAAGGTAACTAAAGCCTTCGGTGCAGTTTCATAGTCGTTATGTTTGTTACAGTCTACAATTTGTAGGCCTGCTGTTTGCGATTCCTTTCACTTATTTATGAATGGTAAGGGATTAGAGCACCAATCTACGTAAAGCAATACAAATACGCTGATAATAACTGTGTTTTCTAAATAAAAATAGGTGAATCAAACCTAAAATAAAAAAATATATATATATATATTTGTTTTCCGTAAGGGTAGACAACGAGCACAGATCTCCATCAGCTACGATCTCGGCATACTTGTCTTACTTCCTCCACACTCTATTCATACAAGCTACTCTTGACTTGGCCTTTTTAAAAAGCTTCGACAATTTAGTTAAGGTATGTTTTCCTTGGTCTTTCCATACCGACCCTTCCATGCACATCCGCAACGTAAATTTTGTTTGACAGTCGTCTTTCACTTTTAACACACTATAATAAAAATGTGTGGTGATATTTATGCGCCCCACGTTTTAATTTTAATGTGTTAATAAAACCGCTTAGCTTAAAAATTATTTTGCCTATTTTAATATTGTCTAATTTTTAATTTTGTTTTCTTTCTTCACCAAGGGTATGTGTGTACGTATGCATAAAACTCGCTAAAATCAATTAAATGAATTCAAACTCAAGCTTATAAGTAACGGTAGAAGAATTCTATTACCCAACTCCTGACAGACTTCGCTACCAAGTTGAAATTATCATGTTGTATTGTTGGTAATCCTGTCGTGAGCAGCCGGCGGATATGGCGGGTGCGCTGAGGCATCACTGGTCTTACTTCCGGCATCGAAAGCGAACCACACTGTTCTCAGACCTACCTTACCTTTCTTTTATATCGAATCAGTGCTTTAATTATAAAATAAATAATATACAAAAAATACAGTCTACAACAGTTGGTCCTTCGAGCCGGAGTCCTTCGAGTGTAACGGAAAGTTAATGTGTGTGCAAAGTTTCATAAGAATCGGTGTAGTAGAAATAATTTAAAGAGTCAAACAAGCAAGTACAAGATCCAAGCTAAATAGAACCATTTCAAAAATACTGACCGTATGCGGAAACTTCCCAGTAAATACTCTGTCTCCTGTATAAGCGGCGAAGGATACATAAATACCATCCACATCTGATTTGCCTAACAAAAATACAAAAAGTTCAAGAAAGGGTGTTAAATAAAAAAAAAATTATCGGAAAATTTTTGTCAGCATTTCTTCATCCCATATACATATACAAAAAAGTTTTCACTTTTTTTGGCGACTTTTTTTTAACAGCCCATATATATCTGATCATCACTACTGAGCACGGGCCGATTTCTGGAGGAACGGACGTTAACCCAACCAACCAACCTTGTCCAATGCAGATTGGCGGGGTTACCAGACTCAGATACGTAATCCGTATGCCCCATTAATCGACCTTGCTCAAGCGTGGTTGCTTAATGTCTTATTCCTGTAGAATGATAGTCCATGTCCAGTAGTAAGACACTTGTGAGCTATCCAAAAAATTAGTACGGGACGATAGAAATATCTGTATATGTATATTTTTCCTTATAGATAGATGAAACAAAAACTTACATCGTACTTTCTTCAAAAGAACTTGATCATAAAATCGAAACCGCCATAAGTTTTCTAGGCATTCTGAAATAAAAGGATTTTCTATTAAAAAACAATAAAAATTTGGAAAATATAATCTTTATTATTGGGCTTATATATAAATATAAATTTAGTACGGGCTTTCCCAATTGTGAAATAACTTTAACTTTCGTGTGGATATATTTTTAAACTCCCTTTGTCCCTGTTATAATTACAATTAAATTGAAGAGAATAGAACGAAGTAATAAATAAAACGATAATATTACTTACTGGTTTCGCTAATTCTTCGACCTGTCATATGGAAATTGGGCATCTCTATTTGTAGCTTCTCACATGATTTCGATTTGAAATATGCATTTTCTGGCAATCCTTTTATTATTTCATAGAAACTGTTCGTTTTGTTGTCTACGACTGTTGGCTGAAAATATCGTCATTTTAAAACAAATTCAAATCCAAACTAAGGTGTCCAAACCTTACGAAGGGGCTGTTATGGTATTCGGGCTTAATATGAAGCAGCTTCAAGCTAGCAACTAACCAAAAACAGCACCAGACTAATGGCGAGTTTCTGTATCGGAAGGACACAAAGGATCTTTAAGAACCGCGGGGTAAGTGAAATAAAAGTAGGTCTAGAATCTCCTTTTTACACTTACTCAAATTCATTAACACAGTTATCGAGAAGCATATTCGGAGATAGCGAGTCGGGAGATTTCAAATGAAGAAATTATTTGAATTAGCAATCTAAAAGGTTCGTTAATAATAATAATCTAAAGGGTTCGTTACGTTTGTCGGGGAATCGATTACCGCCAGGTGAGACAAGTGCTGGAGTGAAAACTTTATATCAAATACAGTATGGGCCATGTTGAGGACGCAATCCGCGTCGACATAATGGTTAATGGTGAGTTACGAGGGTTGCCCGTCTCAGCCCCCGCTTCGTCACCTGCGGTTCCTACGGCCGCGTGGAATGCGTGACACAGTTTAGTCGAGACCACTCAACGTCGACTGTTGAGGACTCAATCCACGTCGACATAATGGTTCGTGGTGAGTGACGATGGTTGCCCGTCTCAGCCTCCGCTTCGTCGCACCTGCGGTTCCCACGGTCGCGTGGAATGCGCGACACCAGTTTGGTCGAGACGCTCAGCGAGACGAGTACACTCGACGTTAAGATTTACTTAACATTTTGATCATTCGATTCGAATTTAAGAATAAGTGTGAAAAAATGACGGCGACGTGGTTCGCCACCCGTCACGTCCTGATTCCCACGAGGGAAACGACTAATGAATAGCCGTTTCGCTGTGATGAATGTGAGAGGAAGAATGGAAAATTGATGGATGAGTATGGAGGAGGCGGGGAGGGTGTGTCGAAATCGTAGCGGATGGAGTTCCGTGGTTTCTGCCAACCCCTGCGGGGGATAGGCGTGAATATATATAAAAAAAAAATACAAATTCGAAGATCGGGTTTACCGGTGTGCATTAAAAGAAGCCTGGTGGACCGCTACATGTCGATTATGATGATAATAATTTGTTAACAATACATTGATACTTACATTTTCCTTAATCTTGGCACGTCTATGAATATATGCAGAGACGTCATTTGGATTATTTAAAATGATCAATCCTGAAAACGTTAAACTTTAATATGGGAGAAAATATTTTTTTCTTTTCTTTGATGGCAATTAGGTAAAACTATTATGCCAGTGTCAAGTAAAATGGAATAATATCAAATCTCTTGAAATGTCTCGTCAGCTTGCCACGTTACGTCTTGATAAAGTGGTGGCTATTTTACCAAAACCTTCTATGGATTATTTTAGTAAACTTAAAAATGTCACGATACATGCATTTATTTTATATCACTTCAGTAATACGTTTTAATCGAACTATATTGTATAATACGCCACCACAATTAAACAATATAAGTGATAATAAAATTATAAAAATGTAATAAAAATACAACTTCACTGATGTAAGTTGGCGGGAAAAGTCGAAGAAAAAATAATTTCAATAATTTATTTTTTGTTGCAACCAAAAATATAAACAATGAACAAAGTGCTTTGTTGCGTGCGTGTGTATACGCACGTACGTTTGTGTGTGTGTGTGTGTGTGTGTGAATATTCTTTCTTTTTCTTTATGTGCCATCTTCATCCTCTCGAAGGTCGGCTACCGTTTGTCCATATTTCGTTAAACCTTAAGTCACGCGAATCAATTTTTCTGAGCTTTCCACCTTCAACCAGTTAATTATATTTTTAGTCAATGAAATTTTTCAACTCATGAATCATGAAATTCTACTTCTACCCTCAATAACAACTTTTGAAAAAATCTATTACCATAAATACGTTCAAAATATGCTGTTTTGCTCTTTTTGATCGTTGTTACTATATTGTTATGTATTCATATATGTTATAATATGTAGACACATTATTTAATGTATGAGACATTAAATAGACAAATATAAAATGTACTTATTTTTGTGTATCTTTAAAAGTTAACAAGATTGATTTTTGACGATCAATTGGCTCAGGAGGGAAATTATCAACTTCGGTCATGTGTTTGATTTCCACATCGGGATAAATAGCAGTTATATACACGCAAACAAGTGAAAACGTAGTAAACCGTAAAATAAAATATTTCCACCAGAGCCAAAAAACTTTTAAGATTTCTTATATCTGAGATCAGAAAAACTTTCATTTATATATTTTTCCATCAAAAATAATGTTATAATATTTTTCCCATCAACCGAATATAATATTTTCTATCAATAAACAGCCTTGTACCTAGAAAGGTTCTTTTATTTTTAAATACTTAATGCCTATAAGTATCTTGTAGGCATTAAGTATTCAAAAACAAAAGAACTTTAATTTGCACGAAAACTATCTCATGTTGAAATAACTTAAAATTATTCTATATATAATAACTTTTCATTTCTTAACTTTTTATAATTAATATTATATTACACTTTAACTACGTATATCGAATGTTTACTTATAGTACATATACAATGAGGAAATAGTCATAACAAGCTTAGAATAACACCTCTTAAGGAAAAACCAAGTATCGTTTTGTTGTCATTGATATCATTCTTATACTGTGATTATTTATTTAACTATAACAGGCTTTGGGGATATTTTAATAAAAACACTGGATAAGTTACGAAAAAAGACATGAACTATAAAAAAATATACTGGTTTATTTCATACGTGATAAAAAGGATTTTGCATACCAAAATATATTTAAATTATATGTTTTATTCATGTACAAATAAAATATAAATGTCATATTTTTTACCTAGTTATCAGTATTCGTAACTTCAATAAACTTTTTTTTCACCTCTCACTTTTGATGTCATCTAAAGGATAATCTTTAAATATAGACTATGGAACAATAAAAAATAAGAAGGGTTATAGAAAACTCTTTTATACAAAATAATTATCAGTTTTTTGGTTTACCTGTAAAATTTACTCGTATGGACTTGTCAGTTTTTATAATAAGGCCTTGTCAGTTTTGATAATATATAAGAAAAAGCAATACGAAATATTGCGTAAGAGTTTTGTTTATTTACTAATAAAACAGTCAATAGAAATATTAATGAAAAGACTTTATGTAAAACTAAGTAATGTAAGACAAGCTTTTTAACGTGCCACAAAAGTCATTAATTCGTTTACAAATTCATTTTTAAGGTGTTACAAATATATTAAGAGTAATAAAATAATATATAATAGTAAGTTAGTTACTTTAGTAAGTAAAGATAAATATAAACAAATAAAAAAGACAAACTATTGATTAAACATGAAATAAAAATTAATCAATAACAGTCTCAAAAGTTTTCGAATTCAAAAGTTGACCCAACTCATATGTCCTCTAATATTTAGATTGTAGATTTTGGATAGTCTTACTACAGTAGAGAAAGTAGATACAACTAATGTTTAAAAATATAATTAACTCAAATTTGTAAACAAATCGAAATATATATACATACCAAAATAACATATAATTAAAAACACATATGAATTTAAATGATCAACCATTGCGAATGACAAGACAAGTTGAATAGACGTCACAACAGGTACTGCCATAAAAACAATACTCGACGCTGGGTCAGAGGATTATTGTAACAATTAGCTAAACATACATGTATAAGTTACTGGCAGAAACTTAGGTACATAACATTTTAAAAAATATACGTATAATTACATCTGTTATTAATTTAAAGATAAAAATACCGCAGTACTTCTCGGTAAGTGCGATCTTGTTTTTATAATGGCAGATATTAATTGTATTTATTTATTTCATGTGAGAACAACAGCTTATTCCAAGATACATTATTATATAAGACAGTTGTATAACAATAAATCCGGTTACTGCTCTCTCATAAAACTGTACAATAGGTTAAGAGCAGCACGTTAAAAAATTAAACAGTGTAAAAGACAAAATAAAATCAATACGAAAGGGATAACAGGAAAAAATCAGCAACGACTTATCATCAAATGTTAGCTTTGGTATTTAAGCAAATTGCATACATGCATGTACTCAATATGTATATGCATGTGATTGTCTCTCTCTCTCTCTCTCTCTGTCTGTGTGTGTGTGTTTTTTGTGGATAAATATTTCCAAGGTCAATGTTAATGGAGACCGCGTGCTACCTAATTTTTTGTTTTGTATCCGAACGTTCGTTTATCGTTTTTTATTCCTTAGTCAAGCTAGTTGTAGTCGCATATTCACATTAGTATTCCTGTTGTTTTGCTTTTTTTCTAGTTGTCTATTTTTTTTCATGGGATATGAAGCGAAATGTGCACGTGTGTCACCTGATGGAAAGCTGTCAACGCCGTCCATAGACATCTGCATTATCATAGGCAGTGCGGAAGCGTTGTCGACCTTTAAGGAATGTGTCATTATGGGAGTGGGAGTGGGAATGGGAGGGTGAGGGGTAGAGTGAGGGGGAGGGTGATTAGCCTCATGAACTCGGCCGCTGAGCGTACGAAGCGCGGTCTAAGCTACCACTTAGACACCGGTTTTCTGCGGGTTTTCAAATAACAATGACTCTTTTAAGGTTGGTTTTCCACACCCATTTCATAGAACAAAAGATGCAATTAATTACGGTAAAGATTATTTGTTCTAACACTATTTATTGAAGTTAATATTAATACTTACTAATTATTGAGTTTTTATTAAAAAAAAAAAGGTTTTTGTTTGACGATGGATTATTTCGCCTTCAAGTCAAAATATTAAATAGTTTTATAAACTATCTAATCTTGTTGATATTCCTGTCTCGATTAACTTTTAACAGTGTTCGAGCTAACAAACCGAACAATTGGAAACGAAGACGCAATTCGATCCCCAGAGTAATAAACAGCCAAAGATTTGCAATCCAATTCGACTTGCTTTCAGCAACTCAATGTCTCCGAGGGGAGTCGTACATTAGCATTTGAGTTGACATAGCTTGATTTTGCGCTAGAGTACGATTTGAAAACACCAATTATTTTGGACCACGTTAATTAAATATATTTAGTATTTTGTAAAATACTACATGCAAAAATGATTGCAAAATAGTCGATATTTTTTTTCTTTGATGGCAATTAGTTACAACTATTATGCCAGTGTCAACTAATATACAAAAATATCCAATCTCTTGAAATGTAACAAGTCTGTTCATCACGTTACGTCTTAATAAAATGGTGGCAATTTTACTAAAAACCTTCTTTGTACTTTTTCAGTCAACTTAAAAAGTTACAATACACGCATTTATTTCAAATCACCTCACTTATACACCTTTATTGGATTATATTGCATAATCCGCCACCACAATTAAACAATATAAGTTATAATAATATAAGATTATGAAAATGAAATAAAAACACAACTTCACTGATGTAAGTTGGCGGGAAAAGTCCAGTCGATATTTAATTGTTACAAAAACACACATTGTTTTTTTAACGGTTGGCAACATTGTACACTTTTGTCTCCGGTTACAAGCTTCAATACATAGGTGCTTATACAATTACATTGTTATAAATCATTAATTAAATACAATATACTAAGTGTTTTTTTAATGTACATAAATAATATTAATAAACTTATGTACTTATATAACGAGGAGGGAGGATCGCACAGTCAAGAGAGCGTATGTGGGGTTTTTACATTAACGTTTTAACTTTTAACTACACGTAATTTTTCATAATTAAATATGAGATTACGTACGTGACAAAAACTATTTCGTGTGTGTTCGTTCTGTTACAGTACTACCAACTTTACGTTGATTACAAATTAAAAAACTTCATTAGTGTTGCTAATAACAATTTTCTCTTTATACACTTTTAATTTAATAGAGGTAATAAAAAATAATTATTCAACAAGTAATATAAAAAATATATTTCAATTTCAATGCCTAATATTAATTAAATTTAACTTACAAATTAATTTTTGAAAAAACGGTGTACTTAAATATCATCCAAACTATAGTTAAATTTGTAGTTTAAAAAATGTATGTGACGTGGACAGTCAAAAGTTTTACTTAGCTCAGATCCGCGAAAAGCAAACAATAACAGAAAATTAATAATGTGTGTTTTCTCGCCAGATGAAGTCTTGTATAGCAGTAATTCATCTAGCAGGAAAACACACATTATTAATTTTCTGTTATTGTTTGCTTGTCGCGGATCTTAGCTAAGTAACACTTTTGACTGTCCACATAGTGATGGATTAATGCCTGACTACATTAATAAAAATATTTGATATATGGACAGTCAATAGTTTTACTTAGCTAAGATCCGCGACAAGCAAAACAATTACAGAAAATTAATAATGTATGTTTTTCTGTTGGATTAAGTGGATTTATTTGGAACTTAAACCAAAAACTTACCAAAAATCGGCCACGAACACGTGTCGTTTACAAGATCGAAAAGTGGTAATGTGTGTTTGGTGTTTGTGTATAGTGGTTGGTGGGTGGAGAATTGATGGCCGATTTTCGGTAAGTTTTTGGTTTAAGTTTCAAATAAATCCACTTAATCCAACAGAAAAACACACATTATTAATTTTCTGTTGTTGTTTTGCTTGTCGCGGATCTTAGCTAAGTAAAACTATTGACTGTCCATATAGTGATGGATTTCCGCAAAGTAACGCCTGACTCCATTAATAATCTTAAAAGCATTTGAACTTGAGTGGATGAATAAAAAGTATTTTATTAACGATTGAAAATTAAGGTTTCGGTGTTGTGATTATAATTATACTTAATTCAAAATTTGCGGTCTGTGAGTATTATATGATTCCACTATCGGAGCAAATACAAGGAGAGTAGCAATGTCTATCCGGTATTCGCCCAGTGTTAGGGTTACGGCAACACTACTCAAGTTTGAAAGAAACCGTTGTCCAGCAGTGGACGATGACGACTGCATCCGGTGGCTAAATAAGGTCAAAGGTCCAATAATCAGTAAACGCATTCTTGCTGATCATTTTCCGCCAATATTAAGAGAACATCCTACCTTAACTGCACGCACGTGGTTTCAACAACGACAACACGCTTCACACTGCTAGAGGGGACATGGATATTCTTCATGATTTCTTCCCTAGCAAATTATTAAGCCATTTTGGCAATATCCCTTGGTCGTCCAGGTCATTGGACCTTACCCCTGTGGACTTTACATTGTGGGGGTACTTCAAGAGAAAGTCTATGAATCAAACCCGATGACCATCTCAGCAGTAAAATAAAATATCGTCCGCAAGGTTCACGGTATCCCGACGTCACTACTTCAGCGAATAGTATAGAATACTGTGGCTGGATTACAAGTGTGTCCGATGTGGTGGAAATCTATTCTACGACTCTTAATTCATAAAGCAATCTCTTCCCCACTGCGGCATTTGGCTCCAACAATTGTAGAGTAGAATAGATTCTGTCTTAAATATGTTTCATTTTGTATATGGACAGTCAAAAGTTTTACTTAGCTAAGATCCGCGACAAGCAAAACAATAACAAAAAATTAATAATGTGTGTTTTTCCGTTGGGTTAAGTGGATTTATTTGGAACTTAAACTAAAAACTTACCGAAAATCGGCCATCAATTCTCCACCCACCAACCACTATACACAACACCAAACACACATTATCACTTTTCCATCTTGTAAACGACACGTGTTTCGCCCCAACACGAGGCATCTTCAAGTATATTAGACTCTACGGACAACAACCGAAAAAAATTTTTTTTCATGTTTCATTTTATTTAGAAACGATTTTAATAATAGATGAGAATCATTGAAATTTAAACTATAAATAATTGTATGTATTATTATAAATTGTATGTACAGTTCAAACTTTATTTTCATACACACAAATTCAAATATAACGATTTGTATGGAAGTGTGATTCTGACATATGTTCTCGACCAGTAGCCGATGTCTCCAAACCCCAAACAATATCCTCGATCCAATCGAGGAACCTTGATACTCTTGTGTAAACGCTTGGAGTGTTGGGTAGGCCACAACCGTAGCCGAAAGACGTGACTCCGACGATAAAATGAATTTTCCAATCAGTATATTCGGGTATATCGATTGCCATTTGCAGAGGACCACCTGAATCTCCCTGAAATTAAAAAATATGCCATAAAAATTGTTTCCTTATATAGCTATCCCATTTGTTTCCCATAGATGTTATAAAAAGCGATGCTATGGTAGGCTATGATAGTAAATACCAATGAGGCAGAAACATCTAAGTGCAGTAACATCATTATTGTATCGTTTGTATCGACATACAGGTTTTCTGGAAGAGAATGCCTTTCGGCATTAAACGCGTCTTCGTATCAAAAAATTGTACAATAAGAATAAATAACTAAATAGAACCGTACTCAGTAGTTTTGCTTACCCTACACGAATCCACACCACCAGGCATGTGTCCAGCGCACATTTGATGCATGACTAGCCCCCTCCAGTTCCTGTTCCTTCTAGAACGCAACATTCGCTCACATTGAATTGGACTAACAACGTCTACTTTCGCCACTTGGAGTTTGGGGTGGGCTTCATTACTACCTGCAAGTAGTAGTAGAACATTAAAGTACATTTCTGTTGTTTGTTGTTTGACCATTTCGCTATGGCAGTCCCGTTCATCGAAGTATCGTCACTATCTTTTCGTGAAAGCGGTTGGCGTTCAGTTGAGAAAAAAAATTAAATAATTATTATTCCTGATTTCCATTACTTGATTTGAGGATCCTCACCATCTGGATGAATGGCGATCCAGTATAGTGCGTTTTTCAAGAGACTTCTTTTCTACGCACCATTACCCTGTGGAACCAGCTACTTCCAGCGGTGTTTCGATACGACATTGGAACTTTCAAAAAACAAACAACAAGCATTATATAATATTCGATTGTTAATCATGTATTGTGTTCGAGTATTCGAATAGACGGTGCGAGTGAGAGGGCAATACGATTCGAGGTGGTTGTGCGGTGTAACGAGGTTGTAAGATCTAAAAGTGTCAAAAACGATGTTAAGGTACACGACTGTAAAATACTTTAATAAAAAGTGCAAATAAGAAGACTCCATTAATTTCCCAACACCACATATAAGGTGCTCATACCTATCACTCGTCGCATTGTGTTGCATACATGCAGCGCCCATCCCTATAGGGCGTCGCATGGATGTCGCATACATGCAGCGCCCATACTTATGGGTCGTCGCATGGATTTCGCATATATGCGGTGCTGATATCTATAGGTCGTCGCATGGATGTCGCATATATGCAGTACTCATATCTATAGGTAGTCGCATGGATGTCCCATATATGCGGTAATCGCACTCGCAGGATTTTTTTAAGGGATAGGAAGACAAACGAGTAAGCGTGTTACCTTAAAGAGAGCAATCAACGACGCACATCCACAACATCATAGGCATTACAGAAGTGGAGTAAGATGGTTAAGGTTATTAGATTAGTAACATTTATAGTATAGTATAGTAATATTTATAGTTCCTAAAAATGTATTATAAATACGGTATATACTTGGTAAGGTAATTTAACCAACAACCGTTGGAGTAGTTTATTATGATAGAGTCACGCTGCAGACGAATACTCAAGAATGGCATAATATTTCTCTGTAGCATAAATGGGTTGGCTCGCCCGGGGAAGTACTGCACTCCCGCAAAAAACCGGCGTCTGAGTGGTAGCTTAGTTACCGCGCTTCGTACGGCCGAGTTCCGGAGGCCCAACACTCTCCCCCTACCTCGACACCCTCCCATTCCCTCTCCCATAATGATACTTTCCTTAAAGGTCGGCAGGATGTCTTTGCCTGCTTGTTTTGCCTTCCTATCTCATAAAAAAAGTGCGCGAGTGCTGAAGTGGAGAGTGTCTTGGCAAATGTATTGTGGGACGCCTCCCGGTTATACGGTGTGACTATCTCCGCAGGGCGACTGGCAGAAACTGATGTGTGAATCTGTAGATTGGGTTAGATGGTTGTTTAGGGGGGGGGGGATTGATTGATTTGCTTACCAGCCTCGACAATACCCCATCCAGTCAACGCTGCTCTTCCATAGACTTCTTGTAAATTGTCTGTCCAGATGCACGCTGGGTGGCTGAGTATTGTAAAAGTGACCGGAGTTTCTAGTTCTATGAGGGCGATGTCGAAGTATTTCCTCGGTGAACGGTAGTGTGGGTGAATGATAAATCTTTTGATGTAAACGTCAACCGGAGGCTTTCCATCCTTATTCTGTGTTTTATGAAAAATCGATACCCACATTCAAATCAATATCCACATTATTAGATATTAGATCGAAGACAATTTCTTGATTTTAAAAGAAATGGAAAGTCAAAACTTACTTCGTTAAAACCCGCGAAAATAAATTGTATGTTTGACAATGTGTCACTTATTGTTTTTCTTCCGTGGAGCCCATTATTTATGAAGAAATAAATAGTGTACTCTATGGCAAAACAAACACGGATTATCAGGAGGGAATCATCCATACGTTCATTCACCACCCGATAGGTAGGTCCAGGATAAGCCAATCCGACCAATAATAAGGACACGGCCATATATAATGTTAACCTGAGATCCCCAAAATAAATAACCTGATACCCAATAATTTAGAAAATAGCCATAGATGAGGGGTCCAGATAAACGCATTCGCATTGTAAACAGTTCTCCACTGGGTTAAAATAGGTTCAACCTACATCACCTGGATGGTTGGCGTTCTATTACCATGCGATTTAGCTTCAGTTTCATGTCACAGACTGTGCAAACGTGGAACAATTTACCACCTGCGAAGTTCTCACGTGATGATGATAAGGGCTTTCAAGAAAAGAGCGTATGTGTTCGCTAAAGGTCAGCAATGAACTGCGACGCCTCCAGTTTTGCGGAGCGTATTTGCCTGCTAGATATAAAAAAAAAACTCAAACCTCCAGTACTAGAGAGTTGAAGGTGTTCTTTATTTGTATTATGTACTGCATTTACCTTTTTTAACGAGATAGGTGGGCGAGTAAGCGTGTTGCTGGATGGAAAGCAATCAGCTGCGCCTATAGACATCCGCCACATCGTAATGCGTAACCACATAGGTAATGCGAAAGAATTACTGGTATTCCAATGTATTTTAAGTGCGAAAATACCACTGAAAGTAACCAGGGTAAAACAGGGTGGTGTGTAAAGAAGTTTCGGAAAAAGCGCACCTTATCTAAAATATTTGTTTCACCCAATCGTACAATCTTGGGCTCAGGATCCACCACGGTCATATCGTCCCTGGTCGTGCGAGAGCAATGGGCTGCTGTGATCATAAATCTATCGCTTATCAGAGTACTACCACATTTAAATATCCATGTACCGTTGATGGCCTTCCATCCTACGGCGCCCTGAAACATTAAAAAACGTTCTATTAATATGTGATCACCAGGTTCTGCCTGTTGCCTTGTGTAAATTTTCATTCCATCTGGCTAGGGGCATTACTCAATACGTTTATTAATACGCGGTTTTCACTTCGTTGCTATATCAGTTCTTCGGAAAACATGATCACTCCATTTCCTTCCGTATCACATTTCCGCGTTTCCTTCCGAATCATATTCACCAGAGAAATTGCGAGCATAGTTCTCTCCACTGCTCTCTCTCTCTACGCGGATCTGAGCTTGTGAAGCGAGTTGCTTGTTTAATTGACAAAAAAATATATTTGTGTCATATATACATTTTTTTTGTTTGGATATTATTCTTAACATTTATTTCTTTATCTATTTATTGTATGTTGGTGATTTTGGCGGTTAGAATTATAATGAATCTCGCCACGATTGAATTTTGGCTTTTATACACAAAATCGAGAAGGTGAACAAAGATAATAAAAAACGAACAAAAAATCTAACAAAAAATAAAATTCTTAAAATATGGCTCAATATTTAAAATACATATAATATTTATATGAATTTTACTCAATTATTAATAATTTATTTTATACAAATTAAAATTATTACAATTATGTTATACAAACCAATATTATCCTTACATAATGTGCCAACAGATGGCATCACAATACATATAAAATTAGTTCGTGGTCGTGTCCGTCTTGGTCCGTTGAGTGAAATACAATCGCTATTGTTTAAAATAATACTTCTTTTACTTTATCTAATTTTACAATCCTCTGTGCACGCCAAGTGTTTAAAAAGGAACACAAAGTTTTTAGTCACAAATCAGCTAACGGCTTAGCGGCAACGTTACTAATTTCGGAGTATATGATCGAGGGATCGATTCCTACATGGGAATAAGTATATTTAGGCTTAAAGGTATTTATTTCGAGTTTGAGTACCCCGTCAATCCACCTTGGATAATTATTACGGGTTAATGTTCATTCCTGCAGCAATGAAGAGACCTCAGCCAGTGAGAATAACAAGAAATTTAATAATTTATGTTACCATATGAGGATATTCTCCTGGTGTTGCATCTTCGCCACCAAAGATGACGCTGATGCTGTAGTCAAAGTCAGTCCCACCTATAAAATGGAAAGAACCAAATTTAATGCCACGAAGTGAAAACGCTATGCACTCTTTGACGTAAAAAGAAACACTGTCAGCTCCATTTCTACTTCTTTTCTTTGACGGCAATTAGTTATAATATTATGCCAGTGTCAATTAAAATACGATAACATCAAATCTTTTGAAATGTAACTAGTCAGCTTGTCACGTTACGTCTTGATAAAATGGTGGCTGTTTTAGCAAAACCTTCTATGGACTTTTTCAGTCAACCTAAAAAGTCACGATACACGCATTTATTTCATATCGCTTCACTTGCACGAGCTATATTGTATAATATACTACCACAATTAAACAATATAACTGATATTAATATAAGATTATGAAAATGAAATAAAAAAAACATAACGTCACTGATGTAAGTTGGCGGGAAATAGTCAATTCTACTTCTAGTCTTTAATTTCAATGCTGGCCATAGATATTCGCAGTACCATAGACATTGCAGAAACGTTGCTGGTCCTTAAGAAATGTATATGGCTTGTTTTTAAAAGATTCCAGTGTTGTGCCGGTCCGAAAACACCGCTGGAGGTAACTGGATCTACAGGAAGTGGTGCGTGGAAAGAAGTTTCTGAAAAAATACACCGTACTTGATCGCGACTCATCCGGATAGTGGTCGGATGAAACTCTTCCTTGTAGTGAGTTGAACGATAGTGGAATTCAGCGGCCGGAATTGTTCCGAACAATTCCTTGGAGCATTCCCCATGGTAAAATCAATAAAAGATGATGAATAACGAGTTATCCCTCCGCAGTGCTAAATAATCTAGCTCTCGTTTTTTCTTAGTTATGAGTTTCTATAATTAGCCTAGGAGTCTATAAAGGAACTTCTGTCTTAAGTTGACCTAATTAAGGAATATTTGTACAGGTTTCCTAGAGTTGGGGTTGTTTTCACTCTCCACCAAATTGTCAATCTGATTCCGTGAACAAAGCTAATAAACTCTCATTTGAATCCTTCTTTATCGAACAAGATATGTTTTTCAATAGGATTGAAGGAGAATTTGGATATCGTGGTGATACAAAAGAACACACAAACTATAATTAGGGAATCGAAAATAATCGTTGTGTTTAATATAAATTTTTATTTTCAGCTATATATCTTTTATTATATTCAATCATTCATTTGAATGAATAGCTTTCAATAGTGCTAAAATAGCACGGAAGATTTCGTCAATGTCACGATAAATGGAGTTGACACGAAGAAAAAACTTCACTGCTTCTTTTGGACATGACAGTTGTCCAACATTTTCTTATACAAAAAATCTAATACAATAAAAATTTTTTGGAATTAAGTGTACACTCACATTGAATCAATTTGACGAATATTTCATCGTAGAAACGCATTTTCCATAAATGTTCGAGGCATTCTGAAAAAAAATAAATGAATTTTATTTTATGACGACCGATTGGCTCAGTGGTGGGGGGCCCTCTGCCCGCGGAGTCAATGGTCGCGGGTTCGATTCTCGCATCGGAATAAATATTTATATGGATTTATAAATGTTTATTCCGAGTCTGGTAACCCCCCCAATCCGCATTTCCTTTCCTACCTCTTCCTCTCTTCTCTATCCTTTCCCTTCCTCTCCGCCAATCCACGGTCTGCCGTGCCAATGGATGCGTGGCTAGAGGCGAGCCTAGTCGTAAGCGTGCCGATCGTCCCTGGGTCGGGCTCCCCCGGGGACTCTCGTGTCTTACCTCAGTATGCAGGGCTCTGCTGGGGCTGACCTCCATCCTCCCTTGCGGCTCGTGGGATTCACTAAGACGAATTTAATATACCTAATTTGTCGAAAATGACGGCGACGTGGTTCGCCACCTGTCACGTCCACGTCTCACGAGGGCGAAAAGCGACCAATGACGAGCCGTTTCGCTGCGATGAATGGCAGCGGATGGAGCTCTGTGGTCTCTGCCAACACCTGCGGGGGATAGGCGTGAATATATATATATAAAAAAAAATATTTTTGTGCGTGCCTTGCAAAGGGCTTATGTCCAGCAATGTACTGCCGTGGGTTGATATTCATTATAAATACATAATATTCATATTAAATACTTGCGAATTGATTATTTTCGTAATCTGAAGTTGTATAATGAGCTTTACTATAATATATAGTTAATTTTAATACAGCGTTTGAATATATTCAAAGATAAGGCTGGAACGTCTGCTGGTACTTTATTATTATACATATAAATGTTTACAATTTTAGTTATTCTTATCTCTTTAATTAAAGGATGCAATAGCTGCGGTGTTGAACAGGAAAATTTGAAATTTTCCTTGTGATTTCCACGTGAGTCATAGTCTTGTTACGAATTATTAACGCAAAGAACAATTTGTATCAAAGGAAGTGTGAGACCAATTAGCTCAGTGGTTGCCAGCCACGTCAGTGGCTGCGCTATAGAGTTATCGCTATACAAAGGTTGCATATTTGATTCCCACATCAGGGTCTATAATTATATCTATGACCTACAGATATTTACTCCGAGTCTGGTTACCCTGCCAAACCGCATTGAGCAAGCATGGTGGGTTGATATATCACACTACATATTGCAACACCTACCTGGGTTTTGCAAATAAAACCAGAGTGTTATCTGTATAAAGAAATGTTTATTACATAAAAAATAAAAAGAATCAAGTAGGTGAGACACAAATTTGTAGGTCGTGGGTAAACGGCCGATCTGATTTTGCCACGTAAGTGGACTAACATTCCCTGAGCTAGCTTGCGCTCAAAGAAGAAAACCGCACGTAGAACCTTGCAAGTTGACAGCGGTATGCCCTCAGCGATTGTAAAGGATGCGCTGAGACTCATAATTGTCGATCCCCGAGCTATCTTGCGCTCAAATAAGAAAACCGCGGGTAGAATCCTGCCGTTACATTTGCACCGCAGGTAACATACTGGCGGAGAGCAGGTGGCACCCTGGATCGCTGGTGACACCCTCCGTTACATTGTGCACTGCAGTAGAATCAACACCGCATTTCTTCTTTCTTTCCGTACATTCTGCCGATATATGGTACATCTCTGGTCGAGCCAACTCCCTCGTTCTACCATTATTCTACCACCACTCAAATATTTTTAGTTTAAAGTTTACTTGCTATACACTTACTTATTTCACTAATCCTTCGTCCTGGAGCTGTGAAATTTGGCATTTTGAGATGTATGGGTTCACAAGACACCGGATCAAATTTGTCATTCTCTGGCGCAGCATCCAATACTTGAAACAATAGGTCTGTTTTCTTATCGACGATAGTTAGCTGTAAGCAAAAGCAATGCGTTTTAATATAAACTACTACCTCATATACTGCGATTTGGTTACTGCTATGAAATAAGATCAACTATTTTTTTCCTATGGGCGATTTATGAGGTGACTAATAGTTTTTAGTTAGGGGGTCAAGTCACACATGGGGATAAATATATCTTCTTCTTCTGAGAGTCTCTTCGACTAGCGAAGTTTGGCGGCCAATCCAGCACAACTCTCCTCTTTTTTGCGCAGCTGTTTTGAAGCACTTGTTATCCGATTTACGTCTGTTATTATGTAGCCAAGACTTGCTTCTTCGAATGATTTGTCTTTTGCTTTTATAATGGGATAGTAGGGCAAACTAGCAAGCGTATCGCCTGTTGGAAGGCAAACAACGCCGCCTATAGACATCTGCAACACCATAGGTATTGCAGAAGCGTTGCCGGCCTTTAAGGTATGTGTAGGCTTATTTTTTTAACTCTTTTAATGTCGTATATGTTCGGAAATAGAGCTGAAGAAAATACCGCTGAAGAAAACTCTCCACCTCCCAACCACCACCACTACACACCATAACACCAAATTTAATGGTTACAACAACTTAACAGTTGTCCTCCGTAGAGTCTAATATACCTGATGATGCCTCGTGTTGAGGCGAAAGATGTGTCGTTTGCAGTGTGGAAAACTGATAGTGTGTGTGTGGTGTTGTTTTTGCTGACCTTTTCGGTAAAATTTAGTTTAAGTTTCCCGTAAATCCACTTCTTCCAGTAGAAAACACACTTTATTATTTTTCTGTTTTTGTTTGCTTGTCGCGGATCTTAGCTGAGTAAAAGTTCCGACTGTCCAATTTAATTTTTATTGCTATCAAAATTAATTGTATATTGTAAAAAGCAATAGAAATCTTGGGTTTATTATTTTTACCTTTACAATAACAATGAACAAAGTCTTAGAAGAAATCGAGCATTTTTTTTAAATATATTTTTTAATCTTGCTAAAAATTTTGCCAAAACAATTTTTATAATTACTGGGAAAATATTTTATTTGAACGAGTTAGGTATATGTATATTGCAAGGTTTTTCTATATAATGAACTTTATGAATACTTTTATACTCACTGTTCTATTTGGGTCTCTCGTACGAGTGCGTGGTATTCTTTTTGCTTCTGCTTCATTTAGACTGACTATAAGGATAATTGCTGGAAAAAAAAATAAAATTATATTTATTTGCATTAATTTCGTTGGTCAAGTTACTTTGTGTATTTCAAAACGAAAACAAACGTTAAGAAGACTGATTTTATTTTTTTCTTTTTGCGCATATCTTGTACTCTAAAATGGTATTTTTATAAATATAATTAAATATCTCCGCGGTATAGTTACTACAGCTTTTAGAGTCAATGAGATGAGATCAAATCGGAATAAATATATGTATGGTCTACAGGTAGTAAGTAGTAGGTTGTTATTCTTAGATAACTTGATTGATTTAGTAGCGGGGTTATAGTTTTCGCACTCAATCAATCAACAGCCTACAGTTAGTTCATTGCTAGACAAAGGCCTCCCCCAAGAAGCACCACCTAGCCCGATCTTTGGCTTCATGCGTCCAGTTTCTGCCAGCCGCCCTGCGCAGATCGTCATACCATCTAGCCGGGGGCGTCCCACATTATATTTACGGCGACGCGGTCTCCAGTCCAGCACTCGTCTGCTCCAACGACTGTCGCAACGCTTTCGCACTGAATGGTCGTTAATTCAATTCTTACATTGGCATAAATATATATAGTCTACATATAGTAGTATAGACATTTCAGGACATCATCAGGTCTACAGACATTTATCCCAAGTCTGGATATTCCGTTAATCCGTCTAGGATAAGCGTGATAGTTTAATGTCTATTCCTCCAGAAATGGGGAGGCCTCATTCTGGCGGTACGCAGGATGTATATGGTCTGTTAAAATATATTTATATTATTTAACGCACATTTAGCTTTAATATTTCCTTTTTAACTTATAACACGCTTATAAAATAATGTCTCTCTTATTATTCAGGATAAAAAACAGTAGATATACATATCATCACGCCTGTTTCCCGTAGGGGTAGTCAGAGGACGCAGGTCTTCATCTGTGCGACAGCAATACAAAACAGATCTCGACATACTTTCTTTGCTTCATCCACACAAATCACTCTCTTCATACAAACTCGCCAGTTAAGGGTACTTTTGACCTGGCCTTTTTTAAGAACTTCGGCAATTTGGTCGAGGTATGTTTTTCTTGGTCTGCTTTTACTGACCCTTTCATTCACATCCGCAACGTAAATTTCTTTTATAATTCGTCTTTGATCCATCTTCTGTATATGCCCAAACCATCAAAGCATCGTTAAAACATAGTATCACAATACATTTAACAAAGAAAATAAATTGTATTATGCAAATATTAAAAGAGTTGTTCCACCATTAATTTTGTACACGGCTTAATTATATAGTAAAGTGCGATTCGCTAAGTATATTTAATTATAATACCATACAATAATTTTGTACGTGTAAAAAAAAAGAAAAAAAAATTGAAGGCTATAAAGATTTATCAAATAGCATCTTACTAATATTATAAATGCGAAAGTTTGTGAGTGAATGGATGTATGTTTTTGTTACTCTTTCACGAAAAAAGCTACTGGACGGATTTGGATGAAACTTTACAGTAATATAGGTTATTCATCGGAATAATATATTGGCTACAATTTGTAATGATTTTGTGTAATTTTGGTCGTAATATAACGATACATGTCAATTAAGTTGGAAAAAAATGTGGCCTCTGAGAGCTATCTTGGCGTACGCTGCCTAAACCATTGGAGTTACACGAAGACGATGTAGCGTAGGATTATTTGTCTTGAAGAGTTCTAAAAAAACCGTCGACAGCATATTTTTTTGGAATGTGGAAGTCACTATGACCAAAATTGTGAACCATAAAGAAGGGCTATATCAAAATAAGAACAAAAAGTCATCTCCATTATTGCAGTGAGGTTAATCTTTTATAAAATAAAATATATTTATTATTACTTACCAATGTGAATAAATGCGACTACTAAAATGAAGGAATTAAATTCACTTTTAAATAACATTCCGAAATGGTGCACGTTTCAAAGGA
The DNA here is from genome assembly GCA_031353405.1 of Baronia brevicornis. Lineage (NCBI taxonomy): Eukaryota > Metazoa > Arthropoda > Insecta > Lepidoptera > Papilionidae > Baronia > Baronia brevicornis. The sequence continues at coordinate 112,802 of JASFAT010004428.1, forward strand.
CGTGCTTCGAAGATGTGGTTCAAGTAGTGAATGAGGGTTTAAGAATCAAACAAGGACGCCTAGAATAAATCCGGTTGCATTATGCTAATGTGTAACTAATTATAAATAATCATCAGAAATGTAGTCGTAACAGTCTATTGCTGGACATTTGCTTCTTTTTAAATTGAGGGGTGTTGCCTGAACCCCTTCGCTTAATAGTTGGATGGGGAAAGCATATTCATTTTTTAAGACACTTCTCTTATCTATTGGTAAAGGTGTACGTGAGAGAATTAGGTTTTTAACCTTAACTACAAATTACACACGAAGATTATTCGACCTTTAACCTAATATAAATATGGTCGAATATTCCTTGTTAGAAAGTAGTACTTAAGGTTTAAAACCTAATTCGGCCACAGGGCACCCTATATTAGGTACTTTATACGACTTCCACTGGAAATAGTGGGGTGGGTTACCACATAGCAAAATGATGAAAATAAATATTAATATAACTTTATTAAGTTAAATAATGGTAATGCAGAGTAAGGGTAGAACGGTAATAACATCTTAACTGGCCCAAGTCAACACACCTGCACGCGCTTCGGCGGCGGTACCCAAGCGGGTATCGGGTGCTCCCTGCTGAATAACAGACGAGGTTCTGGCTACCGAGCAATGGTTGTATATTGGTCGGAAAGGGCTTCAGAGAGTCTAAAAAAAATATATCTGGTGTAGAAGGCAACGGGAAACCACTGCACTAAATTCCCCAGAAAATCACCATGAAAGTCACGCTTGTTTGTCGTGAAATGCAAAACCCTAACAAACTGCTGGGTGAAGTCTGGTGACTGCGATTTTTAGACATGAAGGATCGACCAGAGACAGAGAAGTTGAATAAGTAATGACTATGTATATGTAATATTCTTTTTTGCTAAGGTTCTTCATATAAATGGTATAAATGACACTGAACTTTAAAATTGATTTATTTTCTTAAAATAACAAGTGTCTATCTTAGCTCCTGAGCTAATTGCTCCTCAAATAAATACATGATGTAATGTACTTAAAAAGTATTTATTTCAATATTACATAATAGAAATTAATGTGAATTAATGCGAATTCCACAACCGCACAACTCGCCGTAAAGAAAAGTTTCATCCCCACCATCTGGATGAGTGGCGATCTACTACGGTGCGATTCTATCGAAACTTCTTTTCACGCACCACCACTCTGTGGAACCAGCTACTTTCGGCGGTCTTTCCGAACCGATATGACATTGGCATCTTCGAAAACACGCCTACACATACCTACCTAAAAGGCCGGCAACGCTTCCATGATTCCTGCGATATCGCGTTAGTCTATGGGCGGCGTTGCTTGCTTTTCATCAGGCGGCACGCTTACTCATTTGCCCTCCTATCCCATAAAAAATGTGACAAGGTATTAATTTATAATACTTGAAATGAATTCATTCAATTTATATCATATTTTGCTAATATTTCCTTATTTGACATCCAGTAATACATCTTATTTTAACAAAACACCGGATACGGTGTGTCAATTAAATTATAACGATTTATTATTACATAAATATAATAACTTGAGGAGTAAATTACGAAGGAGACTAAATATTTCCCTCCAAACAAATAATATGCTTAATTTATTATCCTGTTACGTTGACGATCTAATTGGCTAAGTAGCGAAGCTATGACTTACTGGGTAAAATCGTACGAGTTCGAATAGCGATAAATATATATAACATAAAATAAGATTTTTTTTATATTCACGCCTATCCCCCGCAGGGGTTGGCAGAGACCACAGAGTTCCATTCGCTACCATTCATCGCAGCGAAACGGTTCTCCATTGGTCGCTTCTCGCCCTCGTGAGTATCAGGACGTGACGGGTGGCGAACCATGTCGCCGTCATTTTTCAACAAATTAGGTACATTAAATTCGTCCTAGTGAATCTCACGAGCTGCAAGGGAGGATGGAAGTCAACCGTAACAGAGCCCTGCATGCTGATGTAAGGCACCATAGTACCCGGGGGAGCCCGATCCCGTGACGGTCGACACGCTTGCGACTAAGCTCGCCCTTAGCCATGCATCCTTTGGCACTGCAGACCGTGGATTGGCGGAGAGGAAAGGAAAGGATAGAGAAGAAAGGAAAGGGCAGGAACGGAAATGCGGATTGGGAGGGTTACCAGACTCGGAATAAATATTTATAAATCCATATATATATTTATTCCGATGCGGGAATCGAACCCGCGACCATTGACTCCGTGGGCGGAGGGCCCTTGGCCAGTCGGTCGTCCGATATTTATTTATTCGCTAGTTAAAATGTTATATATATATATATATATATATATATATATATATATATATATATATATATATATATATATATATATATATATATATATATATATATATATATATATATATATATATATATATATATATATATATATATATATATATATGTTTTTGGAAAACTCCAATATCGTATCAGTACGTAAATATTTTTCTTAGTTGTAGAGGCACGCTGAAGACGAATATTTTGCTAAGAATATCATATTATTTGTTTGTAGCATGAATGGGCTGGCTCGCCCGGGAAGTACAACACTCGCGCAGAAAACCGGCGTTTGAGTGATTGCTTTGCATCAGGGGACACGCCTGTTCGTTTGTCTTCCTATCCCATAAAAAAAAATACACCTGAAGGTAGCCGGTTCTATGCGTATATGTATCGTTATACAGCCATAAATACACTTTGGCATAGTCATCTGAGTTAGTAAACTGAAATGACAATGGGCCGGTTGCCTTTATCGAAAACCTACGAATAATGGATTAGACCGCGTCTTGGCAAACGCAATGTGGGATGCCTCCAAGCTACAATACGTAGTGCGAACTGCGCAGGGCGATTGGCAGATACTGGATGCGTCAAGCAGAAGATCAAGCTATGTGGTGAGTTGTTGATGATGAATTTAAAAAATAATTAATCAAATAATTGGAAACCACGAGACACCAATCCCTAGGGTAACAAACAGCCAAAGGTTTCCAATCCAATTCGACTTGCTTTCTGCAAATTAATATCTCCGAGGGGAGTCGTACATTAGCATTTGATGTTACACAGCTTCATTCCGAACTAAAGGACGATTTGAAAATACTAATTGATTCAGTTTATTACATTATACGAAGACCTAATTGGTTCAGTGGTTAAGCTACCGCTTATTGAGTCAATGGTGGTGGGTTCAATCTTCGCTTCCGTATAAACACATGTATGATCTACAGATATTTGTTCTAAGTCTGGGTGCTCTACCAGTTTAAAAAAAAGCGTGGTGGGTTAATGTCTATTCTTTCTGAAATGGAGAGGCTGGAGATTTTGTTACATAAGATATATATATATATTTATATATATATCTTTACATATATATATATATATATATATATATATATATATATATATATATATATATATATATATATATATATATATATATATATATATATATATATTATGATCTCTAACCACGTATTAACGTTTTGGAGAGAATAAATGAATATTGAAATATTCGTTGTTTTAAATGACAAATTAAATAGACACGCAAGTTGCATGTCGTTACAAAATATTGTACATATATTTTAAGCAATTTCCCAAAAAATAGACAACATCTCTACTATTGTTGTGTGATAATCATGGGATATATAGATTGTCGAGGCGTTGTCGCATTTTATCATTCAAGTCTTAAATCTCATCTGTAAGTTTCCAGCATGTAATAGGCCCACCCTTTTTCCCATGGGTGTTGTACGAGGCATCTATGGGAATAAATACCAATAGATAAGTATCAGCGTCTAAGCAATAAAAACCATTGTACGAACCCCAATCCCCCGTTAAGCCTGGACAAACCCATTTTATTGAGGGATGAAATTGACCAGCAGTAAACTGATACGGTTGTATTGATGATTTCAAAATTTTTGAATCAGGTTTTTGTGTTTTATTTGCGTGTCGTCTGATGGAAAGCAATAAACGTCGTATTTAGATCTACATGCAATGTCTATGGTGTACATACACCATAGACATTGCAGAAGTGTTGCCGGTATTTCAGAAAACATGTAGACATAATTGATTTAGTCAGGCGTTACTTTGCGAACTCCACTATAAAAGATGGACAGTTATACTTTTCACCACAGATGGTAGATGGTGTAAAGGGCTGGTTTCCGCAACTCGACATCATCACGCGTTTATTTTGCGTATTGTCAGAATGGATAACTCCTATCAACCCCAGTTCCTTGAAGAACTGCAGCAGCCTTTTCGGTTTGCCTACAGCATCCATCAGGGACCTGAATGCACCCAAGTATCTGGCCCGGTAGTTGGTTACTTCCCTGCACTGAAGCATGATGTGAGCATCTGTTTCCTCCACTTCCATGCAGGCCCTGCATAGTAGGCTATCTGTAACACCTAGCACTAGTAGATGTTTGTTAAATGGATAGTCCAGTTATTACGCTGGTTACTACGCGTAGTTGCGATTTCCTGAGATGAAGTAGTTTTCTTGCGAGGTCATAATTGATTACAAGCTTCTTTGGACTAACGACAACCGGTGAGGTTGGTCCAGTAATTATTGAAGCCTTTGTTCGTATGTTTACTTTTGTTTTCACTACAACACGTCAACTCTACAAAAGACAACTGTCAAAACTGACTTTACAGTTGTCTTTCGTAGAGTCTATTACACCTGAGGATGCCTCTTGTCGAGGCGAAACGTGTTGTGTTTTTGGTGAAAATAGGTATTGTGTGTTTGATGTTGTCAACGTTAGTTACATTAGTGAGGTGTCAGTGAATTTGTAAGTTTCTTGGTAAGTAATTCTCTATACACTATTATTTTTCTGATTTGTGTTCACGGTGCATAGCGAAGAAGATTTGGCTCTCCATATTTTAACGTGTAGGCTTGTTTTTTGATAGTTCTAATATTATATTACTTCTGAAATACCGCTGAAGGGTACCTGGTACAGGTAACCTGGTTCCACAGAATGCGTATGATAGATATATATTTTTATGAAAACACTTATTTGCGTGGTTAGTTGCCTTAAGTTGTTTAATTCTTCACTCTTCGCTCTAACTTTATGTCATTTCCAAAGCAAAGTCCTCACTTAGTTCAGATAAAACTTTCAAGATGAGATCTAGAAACTAACGCAAGAATTAAGAACCAATATAACAAGACCTGTGATCCCATAACAAAGTTATGAAGTTGATCGTTTGAGATGAGGAATGCTTTAACTCAAAAGGTTTTACTTAATCTGGTTTTCTGGTTAACGTCATTCCATCTGACTGTTAATTCGTACCCAGACTGACGAATTGAATAACGACTAATGAAGAAAAGGAACTTGTTTCATTTGATGTAGTTTTGGTCAGGTGTTTGAAGGGCCAGCAAATTAGATTTTTTAGATGTATTTACTATACTATCTTACGGTGCCGAAACGTGGACAATGACAATCCATATACTTCACAAGCTTAGAGTCGGGCTATGCTCGGAGAATGGACAATGCCCCACGGTCTTAGGTGCCGCTGTTATCAACAAATTTTAGGCTTTCTTTCACGACTTCGCGTCGTCGAGATATGGTCGCACCTATTCCTACGTTAAAAATGACGGCGACGTGGTTCGCCACCCGTCACGTCCTGATTCTCACGAGGGCAAGAAGCAACCAATGGAGAGCCGTTTCGCTGCGATGAATAGTAGCGGATGGTCTCTGTCAATCCCTGCAAAAAAACACTTTATCCTCATAGCTCCGCAATAAGATGTCGTTGGTGCTACTAAAACACACTTATAACCATATTCATTTATTTATATATTCGGTACAACAACAAGTTACAGTCCTGAACGAGAAAATTGAATATATAATCTAAACATAATTACGCCTGGATTTACGCACAGCATGGCTACATTATAATAACAATAAGGTTTACTTATTTATATTTATATTACAATGAAATATAATAAAACTAAACAGATAAATTAAAATAAGAAGGAACAATAATCTCACGTGTGATCTATCGGCCGCCAATGATAAGGCAGAGCGATCGCTTTAGTTGGTATATTTTAATATCGAATGTTTTTGTACTGTGATCAATTAATATATTGTTGTTGAGGCGGTAAATGTGTACCACGGATTTATAATGTGATATATTAATTGGATAAGTTGTGTTAACAAAATATTAAGACTCCATAAATAGCATTCACTTTATCCTGATGCAGAATTCTAATTCACAACCCTTGATTCAGAAAGCGAATACAATAAAATGATGCCATTTGGATCGTCTTTTCATTATTTAAAAGACACAATATTATCCATACACAAATTAATAGTCAAAGGTTTATGTAAAACATCTTTATAACATGAACTATACATTTATACTAAAAGGAAGTCTGAAACTTATTATCATACGATTATCCTGTTAGTTAATGGATCTAGATATACTGGCTATATTTCGCTCTAGCTTCAGCAAGATATTATCTTAAAAGTTGTCTTAACAAGGCGAGAACTGTCTCGGAAAGTGACGTAAACATAGTTTGACCAGTGGTACTTGTTATCTTAAAGACCTAACTTTTAAACCACATTTTTTAAAATGATTTAATATATCTATATATGGTAATTTGTTGAAAAATGATGGCGACGTGGTTCGTCACCCGTCACGTCCTGATGCCCACGAGGGCGAGAAGTGACTAATGGAAAGCCGTTTCGCTGCGATGAATGTGAGAAAGAATGGATGAAAGGATGGATGAGTGTGGAGGAGGCGGGGAGGGTGTGCCGGGAACGTAGCGGATGGAGTTCTGTGGTGTATATATATATATATATATATATATATATATATATATATATATATATATATATATATATATATATATAAAATATATATGGTTTAGTTGGCATTGGATTGAATTCAAATTTAGTTAGATTTAGTGTGCTCAGGCTTGGCATGCAGTAGTTTAGGGATAACTCCGGTATGTTCATACATACATATCATCACGCCTGTTTCCCGTAGGGATAGGCGGAGACCACAGATCTCTATTTCCGTCTGCTAAAAACCCGATACACCTTCCTTGTTTTCTCCACACGCATCACTCTCTTCAAGCTCGCCGGTTAAGGATATTCTTTACCTGGCCTTTCTTGAAAACTTCGGAAATTTAGTCAAGGTATATATTCTTTCTTCCTTGGTCTTTCTATCGATCTTTCCATCGACATCTGCAACATAATTTTTTTTAACAGTCACCCTTCATCTATCCTCTCAATATTCTATGTCTGTATATTAAGCTATCTTTCAGTGTGAGAGGTTTGGATGTTATGGTAGTATTATTATTATTATATAAAATAGGTTATGCGTGTCTCTCTAACCGCTCCACATAATTTACAGTACGATACTCGCGGCAACTTTGAGGAAACTATTTAGCCATAATTCATTTTGCAACTTGGAGCGCGCCAAGCATTTACCGTATGTTCGCGTCAAAGCAGATAACTCGGATAGTTGCCGCTGTCTAAATTTTCGATGCACAAGGCGGACCGTCTCTCAGAGATGTAAAACACAACTTAAATGCTTTGGGTAATATGCCATACACGCTAAAAGAAGTTATTAAGTAAATAAATACATAGGTACATACGCAATGAATGTATCTCGCCCTGATTGAATTTTGGCTTTCCCCGTACATGGAGTCAATGGTTGCGGGTTTGATCCCCGCATCGAAATAAATATAAGTATGGACCAGTATTCACCACCTTTGACAAGCGTGGTGGGTTAATGTAAATAAATAATGTTCGTTCCTCTAAAAATAGAGATGTCTCGGTGTGCGTCGGATCACATACTTAGTCATCAATCAAAAAGATGTTGATTGCAGGGGAAATTGGAGTAGTTAGACGCGTAAATGGAACTACAGTAAGTTTTGCCTTATTTTCCACTTAACGATGATATTCTGTGGGGGTGTTGTACATCTCTCGTCGAGCTGGCTTATTTGTGGATGCCTCTAGCTTCTTTTATTACGTATGTGGTTAATTGCAAGGAAAAAGAATTAATTCGAGGGGTAAATGAAACTATAGTAAGTTGAGTATTGCCTTACCTTCCACTTTACGATGATATTCTATGAGTGTGGTACTTCCACGGTCGAGCTCGTCAATTCGTTCCACCATGGCTCTAGCGTTATTTTTATTTTTATTAAAAATGTAAGTAATATGTAAAAAGGAAAAACGTGCTTGTTTAAATTCGCCCTATGTTAGTTAAATAAAATGTTAGCACAGCTCTTTAGAACTGTTATTTTCCCAAACGAGTGGTGAGAATGCGGTTTTTAAATTGTTTTTTTATCCAATTTGCAACGGCGCTCCTACATCAAACAATGAACGCCAGTCCATTAGTAATATCACTGGAGTTCGTGGTTTGGATTCTGAGATGAGGATCAAAAATTATTTGAAGACGAAAATTTCTTTTTCGCCCCTTAAAACTTCGAGCATTTTTAAAATGACGTTCTTTACTAGGATGTAAATAAGTGAAAGGGTTGTTTTATAACGTAGGAATGGCAGTGATGGAAAACAATTAACGTCTGCTCGTTTGCCTTTCTATCCCACAAAAAAAACACATTAAACTTGCTGGCTTTCATATTTATCCGTGTCACTATCTTTTTTGAGCAGGCAAACGACCTTGTGGGTCACCTGGGGGTCAGTGATCACATCCTCTCATAGACATCCGCAACACCAGAGGTGCAACTCAGATGGCCGTTGGTGAACGAGCACACGACACGAGTGTCACATGACACTCGTGTCGTGTATGCCTCTATGTCATATCTATGTGGGAACACCGCAGGTGGTGACTTGTTCCAAATTTGAACATTTCGTGGTAAAATCTGCGACTAAATCTGGTATCTGGCAATACGTTGCTACTCTACGGTTCTCATTATGATACCTCGTTACTTTTTACTTGCGTTCCGTTAAACTTGCCGTATGCATGATGCCGAGTCATTAAAATTTTGCTCTGCCGCTCTTTTCATCAAGCATCACTTTCATTGGTCCATATCGCTTTATCTCGTTTTTGTCTTTGTGGATTCATTTGAATTACACTCCTTTCATGTTTTCCTTTCTCTTTGTTCAACTATTCTCTCAGTTTCTTTCATTTACTATGCTTCTCATTAAATCTGTTATTCTAGCAATGAAAAATGTATGGATCATCTGTTGTAATATTTTATCTTCACTTTTTTTACAACCCATATATGATGATTCCAACAACGGAATAAAAAAGCATAAATGGCATTGAAGTTTTTTTTTCTGAGTTTTAATTTCCCACCAATTGTTCTTGTACAAATGTGCTAGGCGAGCAAATTTGCATTGCTCGTGAAATAGGGAGGCACTATGATCAGTAATGAAACATATATATGTATATGGGATGTAAAAAGAGGAGTGGACAGTGGTGTTTGAGATTAATTACTCTTCTATGCTTTTTCTGCTCTAGCTGGAAACCGCCCTTAGAGCTTTCGATCACATATCGAAAGCAGACTCGTGATTTACAGCTCGGGATACGGTTCAAGCTTCACGTACATGAAATTGGCGACAGTCCAAATCGTTTGGACGGTTATAATTCGGCTTTTCTGTGCGCGAGTGCAGCCATTTTTAATTCTATTGCAGACAATTGTCAAAAGATGTTTTGCGCATTTGAAAATATTGAACGTACTTTTTTTATGGGATAGGAAGGCAAACGAGCAGGCGTGTCACCTGATGGAAAGCAACCACCGACGTCCATAGACATCCGCAACGCTACAGGTAGTGTAGAAGAGTTGCCGGCCTCTAAAGAAAGTGTTGTTATGGAAGAGGGGAGGGGGAGGGGAGTTGGGCCTGGGTTGTAGTTCAATCGCTCACCGGACGTAGCGCGATAGCTACGCTACCACTCAGATGCCGGTTTTCTGCGGGAATGTGGTAGTTCCCCGGCCCATTCTGCTACACATAAATAATTTGTCTGCACCGTGGCTCTACCACTATAAAAATATGTAAATAAAGTATGCTACACTTTATTTATTTGGAATTTCGACGTTCGATCGCCGGCTTGATTGTCACTAAAGGCATTTTAATGTTACGTTTTTTTTTTATTTCAAAAATTTAAAAAGTACTTTTTTAACAAACACATTATTCGTATTTAACTTAAATCCTTTGTTTGTATAAGTTGTAATGTTTTGAATTAACTGAATAAAAATAAATTAAAATTTACAAACCTCGGGCATTGGGATTTCTAGAGCAGTGTACTGATAAAAGGTAAACTAATAAAAGTTGGGATCACAAATTTGAAATTTATAACCTAAAAGTTTCAAGGCATGGACCGTCTCAAAAGTATACTTAGACGAACTTCCATAGTCCTCAGCCGAGTGCGAAGGCAGGCTTAAAATGCTACTAGTCTCTCCCCTGCTGTTTTGGTGCGCCTTAGCTCGTATCTGGCTTTAAGCTTATGGATTAGCTCACGTCGTTATTGTTGTAATCGTTTTCTCTAGTCCACAGCTCCTGCTTTTTAGTTCTTCTGACGAAGGCCAACAACATCACAAAAAATATAATAATTATAGAATTCAATGGATTATAGGAAATTGGATGTATCAATACGACTCGAATAAACTAATATTACCTTTTTCAAATGCGACGATTGTCTTGATGATGAAGATAACTTTAGATATTATACGCGCAGTAGATGAAGTTGACTTAAGGAGAGTGATAGCTGCTATATGCGTACTTGTAAACAGGCGAAGCTGATTGTGATGACTTTTATTACACGATCGAACGTTTTCCTGGCTATTGGTGAGATAATCTACAATGTTTAATTTATGCATATTTCTGCATTGGAAAAGGAAGGAAATAAGAGCTAAAGAGAGGATACCTGTGAAGTTTCTTTCACCGTTTCTTCACCATCCAGAGGAACCTTATTATAACACAATGGTAAAAGCTTACAGACGGACTGATTTTGATAAATAACATGTAATTTTTGGTGTCAAAAAGCAAAAAATTTGAAATTATACAATATTTAAGTTTTGAATAAGAACTATGATAATGCTGTGTTTATTTTTTCAAAAGATATAACGTAAGGTAAAGGTAATTAAAAATAAAAGAATATCATTTTATTATTATTAATATATATTTTACGGATAATAACAGGAAAGACTGTTTTGGCCATAAAAATAAATGAACATGACATAAAATGTATACGACTATGAGAAAGTAAAACTACACATACTTTAACTAAGTTATTGTAAGAGTTTTACTAAAGTATAGTTCATTGTTATTCTTTCATAAGATAAACAAGTCCAAATTTCATAAATCGACACACGGTTTAATTTACGCAAATTCATTATTTAGAAGAATGGTTAAGAATAGGATCATATTAAAGTTATTCTTGATTTTCCATCTCAAACCTATAACACTGAACTCATATAATTTTAAAATAAAGAGTTCTATAATTAGTGATCAGATTTTTTTATGCATATTTATGTTTTTTTTTTTAAATAAATACAAACACTTAACTAAAATATTTACAAAAACTTATGAATACATATGAACATAACAAATTAATAAATATTTTATACAAATACATATTATGTAGCTAAATTTATTAAAAATAAACAAGGAATATCTCAAATTTTTCTTTATGGTAACAAAATTTATATATAATATTTAAAACTAATTGCTAATATTGGCACAAAATTGTAGTTCCAAAAGGATAGGTAGATAACTAGAAAATATGTACGTTAGTAAACCTACGTATGTAACCTGTTAATATATTTGAATACTGAAAAGACATTTTAATGAGCAATTTAAATATTAAATTTAATTAGATTAAGTTATCTTTGTCTACGAATACCGAAAAACAGTAAAATTGATTATCAATCTAGTCATCTAATTACTACGAGTGTTCGCTCTACGGAAGAAACGTTTTCAATCTTAAACTAACACAGCCATTTTTCTTCGACTGAAATACTTACAGACTACAATCTACCCGGTACATAATGATGCGATCTAGAACACGATATTAATGTTTTCAATCTGTCGAGCACATTACCAAGCTTAAAGTTAACAAGAAGTAAGAAAGAGAGTTTACTGTTCTCCGACAGATAAAATTCGCAGTGAAGAAATCGGTCAGATACTTCAAGACATCGATGACATTTTTTAGGTATACAAAGTAAATAAAGACCTAATTAAATTTTTTGCAGAACTGACAATTGTGACAGATGATTTTTCAACGTCACTCCACTGCATTCTGGTTAAATTATTATTCCTTAGTTTAAAATAAACAAGTTTTAACAAGAAGCAAGAAAGAAAGTTCCCTGTTTTCCGACAGATAAAATTCGCGATAAAGAAATCGTTCAGATACTTTAAGATATAGATGACACTTTTCAGGTATATAGAGTAAAGATTGAGCCATTTGCATCTGTTGCAGAACTGACAATTGTGACAATCGTTCTTAAAGGCCACTTCACCGCGTTCTGGTTTAAAGTGGAGCCTGATTGAATAACCAATATATAATACATCAAGAAATAATAAACTAAATTAATATAATAATACAATAAAAAAACAACGTCCATCTTTAGTCTTCGTTACGTATCAAGCGCTTACGATACACATACAATTTTATAACCTTAATTTGTAAAACTACTCAATTATTTCTATTTCTAATGAATTATTACATAAGTTTTTAAATAATTAACTCACAGCCCATTTTGGCTTAATTTCTTTTTTATGTAAAAAAGATATTTTTGTAATCACTAACAAGAGAAGACTTGAACAATAGACATAAAATTTTAAACATTTACATACATATTATATGTATGTCACTACATATGTTTGTCAAGACCGGTTTTTAATAATCCAGGGAGATTTAAATTGACGTTGAATTCGGAACTTATTTTTCACAAATTCAACATTTTTTACAATTATTATTATTTCACCGAGAATATTTCACTTCATATCATATAGGGTGTCGATGGCCTACTTGTCAGAATTCGTAACTCCCATTAACCACTTTTCTCACTCTCTCTTTTGATTCTTTCACATTTTGAATAACCGTAAAGCGTATCCAATGTAAATACATTGTGTACCTCACAAATATTTCTTATTATACCTCAAATAAGAATGGTTGTATAAATTTTTTTCCAATTATGAAAGAAAATTAATTTATTGCTGGTCCTGTAAAATTTGCTCATGGATTTACAAATTTCGATCATTAGACCGATGATATAATATATGACTGAATATAATATTCCCAATATGCTCGATAATACTTATTAAAAATTAGTAGTAATGTTGTTAAAAAGATAGAAGAAGAAGTAGTAAAAGTATTGATCACCTCCTATGAACAAGCTAATGGCATAGCAGATGCATGGCTTACTTAACGACTTGAGTAATTTGGAAGGACAAAGGATTTAATGGGAGGGGAAGAAAAAAGTAAAAGGATCGGAAAACATTTGAGCATCTGGATCCCTACGTTCACTGAACGAAATGCGCTAAACGTATCATTCCGTGTTACCGCATTTATACACTAGAAATACCCTAACAAAATAAAGGTATTTTGTTAGAATATGCTACTGCTTCTTTTGAGCAGGTTCATTCAGGTATAGCTCGACCAATATTATATTTTATTAACTTACTATATTTAGCACAATGTCTGAATCTTAAGAAAACAATGCAATCGAAAGTTAAACATTTAAGAACAATACATGTTAATATTTTTAATAGAAAACTGACTGCCTATGAGTCTCCGCTATCGACAGGAAGAAATTGCTGCTGTGCTACTGAAGATAACACCATGTCAATAGGTTTGGTGTCGTCATACAAAGATGGTGCCTCACATAGAATTGCAAACGTTCCGACTATTGAAGCAATAGTAAAGATCCAAAGGAAAAGCCTGTCCAGTACCATTGCAACAAAGCCCCAGTCTTGGTCCTCCTGATAAATAAGAAAAAAAAACTATTATCATCATCAGTTATTACCATGGTGATGGTGATCAAAACACTCTATAAAGAATGATTGATAATAAAGATGGAACAGTATTTAATGTATGTTTGTCGTTTGAAAATGCTATTTAGATTTAACCCTTCTTTGCATAGCGGTGGAAATTTCAATCATAACATTGAATTCCCAAATTATATAAGAGAACAAGTTCACTTTAAGTTGATCATGTCTGGATACCTTTTTAATGTACATTGCATAAAAAAAAACATAGCTGTCAAAAATAATCAAGTGCCACTATCAGTAAAACGAGCTTGAAGTTGTCGTTCCGTTGTTTGTTGTATAGTTGCAATAAACGTATGATTTTGTTTTATTATATTTTACAATTTCTTGTAGTAAAAATAATAATTGTTTTGTTATTTATCATAAAGAATAAAAAATATCAAATGATATCCTCTTGTATTTCTATTTAGTACTAAGCTAATGTTCTAACTTTACATGATGATTGAAATTTCCATCATATTGTTTGTTGCTAATAATTTATACTATAAATATATACTAAGATTTTTTTAACCATTTTTCCTTTAATTTTGAACATGGATTATATCACCTTGATTTATTTTACCAATAAATAAAAAATCATGCAAAGAATCGCAATTCTACCACTAAAATAAAAGTGAAATAATCATAGAGGGAACTTCTTAGTATAAATATTTTCTAAGAAGCTCTTTGATAATTTTCAACGCCGTGTTGTTAGCGCATTTATATCTACCCTTTATTTACCTCACTCACCCCTGCTATTTATCATATTTTCTCTTCACAAACCACAAAATAGCATCCGTACTGTCCTGATTTTTTTAGATCTCCGAGGGTAACTTGGAATTCTTACTACCTTTGACCTGTTTACTGATTTCCCTTACTTTGATTTTATTATTTAAAATATTAAATGATAACTTTGTCTCTTGAATACATGTTATAGATTAACGTCCATTTACTCGGTCTCATAAATTTTCTATTTTTTTTTGTTACGTTTAGAAGACGTGATATCAGTTTTCACTCACCGCGTTAAACTCATCTTGTCTTTGCATATGGTGTTGTATAAACATGACGTTGTGGATAGCTTTCTCTAGTTCAAATGGGTATTTCTTGCGGGGAGCCACATCACTCAAGGAATCATCAAGCCCTGACATAACTGAAGGGAGTCCGTTATATCCTGCACCGAGACTGCCGAGCGCTCCAACAAGTCCACTGAATCTATATATGAATATAAACAATACCACATATTTTATTTGGAAATAAAAATCGAGGAAGTTTCAAAAGAAGATTCTACTACATACCTATTCGTTGCTGTTGTAGAATGAAGTCCATTGCAACCGCCAGGCATGTTGTGACGTAATGAGTCAGGACTGGATGCATTGGAATTAGTTTGCTCCACTGCTGCTAGAGCATTCTGGAATTTGTTCTTCTTCATACTTCTACCGGCAATCTTCTGTGCAGCGAGATCCCTTAACAGGTCTTTGGGGACGCGCATGAGTAACAATTTGGGAAGTTTTGTTATGAAAAATTTTCTCACCCACGGCGCCATTTTATGGGTACTCGGTTTACGGTAATGCACATTTAGTATTATGATGGTTATCACAACTGAAAGACCTACCAACAGCATTGTGAACAGCAAGTACTTCCCCAACAATGGTAGCGCTAGAGATGTCGATGGTATGATTTCAGAAATCAACAAAAAGAACATCGTCTGAGAAAGAAGAATAGAAATACTCAGCGCGATTTTCTCCCCAGAATCTGCCGGTAGATAGAAAACAAGAACTGATAAATATGATATACCCACACAAGGAACTATGAGATTAACCGTATAAAACAGTGTTTTTCTCCTTAGG
This sequence comes from Baronia brevicornis, assembly GCA_031353405.1. Classification (NCBI taxonomy): domain Eukaryota; kingdom Metazoa; phylum Arthropoda; class Insecta; order Lepidoptera; family Papilionidae; genus Baronia; species Baronia brevicornis. The sequence continues at coordinate 128,597 of JASFAT010004428.1, forward strand.
GTGATGTTAAAGAAGATATCTGTAACAAATAAAATTGTACGTATTAAGGCATGTAGGCAAGGCAATAATTTTTGGATCTTTATTGGTATTTTACTGTTAGTTAAATAATGTACATGTATTAGTATGTAGCTAATGAAGTTACAGCATCTTATATTATAGCTATAATTGCCATTTATTTCAATTATAAGTATTATTAATACAGTTGTTTCTTATCACTTGATAAAAGTAATAAAATAATTTGCTTCTTTTGTTGTGTTAGTCAATCAGTTGGTTTGGTTACATTGTTAGGCTAGGTGTTTCAATGTTTCTGCTCTTCCAATTCGCAGGCAGAGAACAGGGCGGCGGAGGAGAGCCTATCAGGCTTTCCTACAAGCCTCCATAATTTCGAGGTTCAGGTAGCGGAAAAGGGGGAGCCTCGCCGCCCGACATCTGAACCTCAAGGTGGTGCGCCATATGTGCCCCCAAAGTAGGGACGAATTGGGGAGCCTCATCTCCACTCCCACTACAAGATTGGCCTCTAGATAGGGACACCGCCGTCGGGGCTGCGGTATCATGCGTAAGCGTTTCCCGCAGTTCTGACAAGTGGCGCAGAGGTTTATTAAAAAAAAAAAATTTTTTCAAAGTTTGTTAATTATTGTTTAATGTTGTCATCACCCATCATCGTTATAAGTGAGGACATGTTGAAACTTTATATAATTCCGAAAATTACCTTCGACCAACATTAGCAAACAACGTCACGAAATACATAAATGCGAGGCAATAAAAACTTTTCTCCCCCCACAGGGCTGTTCGTGAGGTATCGAATGGAAAAAACTGTCGTAAAAGAGCCCTTTGCAGTTGTTATTAATTTTAAAAATAGAAGCTGTTAAATTGAGCCGTAAAGAAGCAGTTAAAAAAACTAAAATATTTCAGATAGATACATATATTCTTTATTGTTCACCAAAAACAAAGTTATAAAATTATGGGTTGTTATATTTATGTACAAATGGCAGTCTTATCGCTAATAGCGATTTCTTCCAGACAACCGTAGCATGGACACAATGTTAAAAAGATAATTTGATGTAGGATGGTGATACATTATCGTTATCATGATAGAAAAGAAATAAAAAAAATATTAATAAACAAAGATAATAGTAATACGCAAATATATAAGTATATACATACATATGTAATAATCAAAGTCAATAATGATAATAATTTAGATAATAGTCTAACCATAATGATTAACCTTGTAGAAAAAAACTTTTTTAAATTTATTTGGGCAAACAATATCACAGTAAAACACCTATTTAGAAACAACAAAAATGACATACAATCAACAATTGATTCACCCCACACCATTTTCTAATGATTGATCTACATATAGATAACCTTATAGTGAAACTATTAGTTAGGGTGAAGTGCCTTTTCTATACATTCTATACTTGTACAAATATTTTTTATTGCCTGTTGCTACGAAAAATACTAAACGTTGCTTTTATAAACATTTTACCTCTCTCTCGGAGAGTTATTTCTCACTGAGAGAAGGCTTGAAGCTCTGCGAGATTTTTTCTTGTTTTTACTTCCACATAGTTTAGTGTTTAAAAAATAGCCCGAAGCACAACACTTTTCTCTTTAAGATAAATATTTTTTAAAGTTTGCGAAGTTATACTTTACGAAGTCAGTGATTGGAGCCTCGATTCCCGCCTGGGGATAAATATATTTATGTATGTTCTCAAATGAAGATGACTCCGCAGCATTCTCGGCATTCACTGGCCCGCAAAAATGACTAAAGAAGACCTGTTGGGGCGCTGCAACGAAATCCCCATCAGCTTGAAGATCAAGCGTCGCAAGTGGAATTGGATGGGCCACACTCTCCGCCGGGAGCTCAATCATAGCCCTAAGCAAGTCCTAGATTGGAACCTCCAAGGCAAAAGGAAGCGTGCTCGCCTCAAGCAAACATGGCGACGTACGGTGATAGCAAAAGCGGGTAGCATCGGAATGATCTGGAGCGAAATAAAGTGCGTAGCTCAAGGTAGAACGCAATGGCGGAGTACTGTGGACGCACTTTGCCTCACATGCCCCTATGTCCCCCACATAGGAACATAAGTCAAGACAAATGGGGATAAATACAGAGCAGTCGATGTGAATAATTACGCTATTGGGGGGAAATTGTCCATTCCTCCAGAAATGTGGAATCCCCGTGCCCAAATGTGGGCTGTAAAAAACTAAGTATTACTACTGTTGCCAGTTGTGTATGCCTCTTTTTTTGTCCAACATGACGATTATTGGCCTATAAAAAATAGCCGCAAATGAACTGAGTCCAAAGGCAAACGCGCAAGGCTGTCAGTCGCCTGATGGAAATTAATTACCGTTGCCCATTATTTGCAGAAGCTATGCTGGCCTTTGAGAAATACGTAGGCTTCAACAATTTTGAGGGAGGCTAATGCTCAGCACTAGTCTGTTACGTACTGCTGTTGATGGTTTTCAACTTGAAAATTGAAACCAGAGCTTAACGTAATCAAGTAACGTAACGTCGAATCACTCAGCTCGTCTATTCGAGGTCACAATAACCACAGCGTTGTATCAAGCTGCGATCAGTATTCAAGCGGCGTGCTTGTTAAGTGTTCTTTGTAAGCATTAGCGAAACAAGCGTTTAACCTGTTCAAGTCGGCAGCGAAACGCAGTAATTTAGCATAGATAAGCGTCGTCGACGCGCCGCTGTGTAATTTACAGCCATGGAGGAGATTAGCTTCACCGGTATTCCCGACACTTTAATGTATGGGGTTTCGCTTGGAAAAAAGGGCGAGCGCGATAATATACGGGTAGTTACAACAATTTATTGTTATCAAGCCTTTTGAAAATAGAAATAAAATTGCACCTTAAGCTATTGTAAATAAACTATCTAATGCTTCGCTAAATGAGTCACCCAGAATCATACTACTAAAACTTCTTTCGGATTACCCTATAAAACCAGCTACCAGAGTAAATTTGATCCTTCAAAAAACAAGCCGCTACGATCCCGGCACACCTTCCTTGCTTCCTCCACACTCATCTATCTTTTCATCTATCCTTCTTCTCACATTTATCGTAGCGAAACGGCTTTCCGTTAGTAGTTTCTCGTTCTCGTGGGAATCAGAACTTATCGGGTGGCTAACCACGTCGCCGTCATTTTTTAACAAATTAGATTTATTAGAATTCGTCATAGGGAATCCTATGAGCCACGTACTAACGTAATCTACGTAGCGGATGGATATCTGTGGTCTCTGCCTACCCCTACAGGAAACTGGCATGACAGGCATGACAGGCATGACTGGAAACAGGTATGTATGTAAAAAACAAGCCTATACATTTCTCAAAGATCAGCACGGCAAATGCAGTGTCTCTGGTTTAGCAAATGTCTATGGCGTTGATTGTTCTTCATTACGCAAGTCAGTTGCTCGTTTGTTTTTTTATCCCATAAAAGTGTTCTATTTCGACCATAGACAGAAACATTACGACTATCATGTCAAAAAGTAACGGATCTAATGATTCCATAATGGCATATTCAGTATAATTGAAAATGCTAACACCATTTATGAGGAAATCTTCCTCGCTTTTATTAGCGAATCTAGCCTAGTATATTGCATAACATTATTAGCTGAAACTTTTTACCTGGATATGGTTCTTGGCAGCACGGGTAGTAGCGTTCGTGTCTCTCCGCAGGCACTCCAAGAATATCCCACTCTACAGATGGATAATATTCCCGCAGATCTATACCCACCTCTACCATGTCTCCTTTCTTTTGGTTGATATGCTTTAGATCGATCTGCAATAAAATTGTATTATACATATATGTGTTATACGAATATTAGGATCATATCTCACATAAGACGGCACAGAGGGTCGTTTACTAGACTCTCGCATAACATCTAGAGGGAACACTTCACGTTATTTAAGTTTAAAATAGAACGAGCAAATTTGCTTTCATGGATTCACATCTACATAATCTTTTTCTCTTAAATTATCATTATTTAAGTTGTTTATTTGATGATGATTTAAATTGATTCTTCAATAAGCTAAGGTGGTGATGATTTAAATTGATTCTTCAATTAGCTTTAGGTGGTAATGATTTAAGTTGATTCTTCAGTTTAGCTTAGGTGGTAATGATTTAAATTGATTCTTCAATTAGCAATTATGTAGGTGCGGGTGCTGTTTGTATATGGCGCCCATTGGAATGACACTTAGTGGTTATCTTCCGTAGAGCCTCGTGATGACATGAAACACGTGTCGTGTGCAATATGAAAAAGTGGTGGTGTGTGTTTGGTGTTGTTGATAGTGATTGGGAGGTGGAGTGGAGTTGCTGACGGCCGTTTTATCGGTAAGATTTAGTTTTAGTTCCCCGTAAATCCACTTCTTCCAGTAGAAAACTAACATTATTATTTTTCTCTTTCTTTTTGCTTGTTGCGGATCTTAGCGAAGTGAAAGTTCTGAATGTCCACTTAGGTGGAATGGTTCGTGACTGGGTTGGTTTCGGGTTTCGGGTTGGTATGGTTCGTTGGCGGAGGGCCGCGCCACTAAGCCAATCGGTCGTATTAATATAATCGCTTTTAAATTAGTACATTCGTTTTTTTATTACCTGATCTCCATCGTAACTCCACGATCCAAATTTTAAAAAGCAAGTTTGCTGATCGAAGGGAAAGTAGCGGACGTCGATTTCGCAGGAAGACTTAAATATGGCGGGGGGCGTCCATAGTACCTTGCCGTTGTGATGCAAAACCGCCTTCGTCATAGTTGTCACTACGTATTCCCCGTCGGCACTGTGAATAAATTTTCTTATAATATAATATATACAAAACGGAAAGGAGTATTCATATGTATACATATGTATTATATATACATATTTAAATATGTTTAAAAAATACAAAAATGTCATATTAAGTATGCAAATAGGAACTTGTTCTTTTGGTTTCGGTGAATTTATTATATGATTTAGTTGTGTTTTTTATTTTATTGTATTGTATGTGTATTTATGTGTAAATGAATATGAATGGTAGTATATATATGGATGTATGCGTGGTATGTGTGTGTGTGTGTGTGTGTTTGTGTCCGTATCAATATCGTCACTGTGGTCCGTGATCTGAACGTTACGTTAGTTCTTGCTGAAAACCATCTTCAGGTGCTCTAATAGAACGCCTGGCATATGCTGAGTAAGAACCATTTTATGACACTTGTATATATCGATATATTGAATGATTAAGGTATGGTATTGTATGATAAAAATTATTTTCTTTTTGTTTTGTTTACTTATATATTTTAAGATTATTAAGGTTATAATTTATAGTTTTTGTAAAAATATATATATATATATATATATATATATATATATATATATATATATATATATATATATATATATATATATATATATATATATATATATATATATATTTATAGAGAGAGAGACTCGTTTCCGCTTTACACATAAGTACATATACATATATAGTAGCGTCTTCCATCATACGACAGTTGCAATGTAATCGTTAAAAGGCAACTCATACGTGAAGAGGCGAGCATACGGTCCGAAATCCGTTTGGTTTAATTTAGAACCATCAGCGTTTTTTGAATTAAAAAAAATAGATTTTGTTAGTAGAAAATTTGCGCATGATTTTTTTTTCGTAATATATAGCAAAATAATAAAATTTACTTCTAAAAAGAGAACTTTAGATTACAGTGGCATTATTTGTCATAGACCTATACGACGACATATGGTACAATATTATATGATCTGCTGGTTTAATTGTGGTAAAACTCAGTCTTTGTCTTGGGATTATTTCGGGGTTTAATTTTAGACTGTTTCGTTATTTTTTGTTTAGCAAAATAATTAAAAATAAATTACCGAAGAACGAAACACCTAAACTAAAAAAGTACAAAAGAAACAAATTGCCATATATTTCGGTGCTGATTTTCACTGACACCTTTTGATTTCAGTTAACGGTCTATGTTTCTATATAAAGAATAATCATTTTTTATCACAATTATAACAAATATGAGTAAGATCCGCATGCGAGCTATATTAAACACATTGGCTGCGTTACCTAAGTATTTGGTCGTATTTTAGTTTTCGATTATGCAGCAGCTAGTTGTCCTTGTCTTACGCTAGTTCCACGGGTACTTATCTATTATCTTTGTTTATTAATATTTTTTTCTTTCTTCTCTATCATAATAACGATAATGTATCACCAACCCACATCAAATTATCTTTTTAACATTGTGTCCATCCTACGGTTGTCTGGAACGAATCGCTAGTAGCGATAAGAACGCCATTTTTATATAAATATGACAATCAATAATTGTATAAATTTGTTTTTGATCTACAATAAAGAATATATCTATATAAAAAATGATGACTAGCGGCTACACAGTCGAAAACTCAAATACAACTGAGTATTTCTCGTAACGCAGTGAAAATATTGATGCATAAATGTTTGTCGCTTTCCACTTATAACTTGATCCAGTTTCACACGCTCGGCACAGCGTAAGATTAGTCGCACGTGCGTCTTCTACTCATTCCGTGTCTATGATTAATAGCCAAGCTGCCTGCTTTGACGCAACATGATGTATCATTCTCCAACGCTTTCTTGTCGATGTACGCCATCAATTAAGTTTGGCGGTACGGCGCCTTCTAGCCGGTGTGTCCGTCCCTTGCCTCGCCACTCTCACTGTGTTGACAAAGTTGTTTCAACATTTCTTTGTGTTCGGTTCAATCATATATAGTTAATCTTGTTAAGTACGTAGTTTTGTGTTCATTCGATAGCACTTGGATTTTTTTTATACATCACGCCTATCCCCCGCAGGGGTTGGCAGAGACCACAGAGCTCCATCTGCTACCATTCATCGCAGCGAAATAGCTCTCCATAAGTCACTTTTCGCCCTCGTGAGAATCAGGACGTGACGGGTGGCGAACCACGTCACCGTCATTTTTCAACAAATTAGGTATATTAAATTCGTCTTAGTGAATCCCACGAGCCGCAAGGGAGCATGGAGGTCAGCCCCAGCAGAGCCCTGCATGCCGAGGTAAGGCACTATAGTACCTGGTGGAACTCGATCCCGGGACGGTCGGCACGCTTGCGACTAAGCTCGCCCTTAGTCACGCAACCTTTGGCACGGCAGACCGTGGATTGGTGGAGAGGAAGGGAAAGGATAGAGAAGTAAGGAAAGAGCAGGAACGGAAATACGGATTGGGGGGGTTACCAGACTCGGAATAAATATTCACTCACTCGGCACTAGGATCAGTTATGAAAATAAGCTGGATTATATAATACAGTCACCAATCAATCAATATATCGATAACACCTCACCGTCAGGTACTGGTCTTCCTTACAAATGAAGAGTGTTGCCATAATCATTCGGAACGTTGCTTATTTTATTTATTCTAGTTTGCTCATCTGGTCAATAAAAGAAAGATTAAAAGAGTGATTATCAGGTGGATCTGCCCTGGATAATACTATAATATTTCAACTAGACTTAGTTCGTAAACAATTTAATCAAATTTTACATTCCATGCAGAACTAAACGTATGAGAGCGAATTAATTGATGCATAACTGCGTATCCTGCCAAAGTTAGTCCGGTAGCGTTCATTACGGCATTAGCTACTACCAAATTTCATTGTACCAGACAACTTGCTTCAAAGATGGTTGATGCATACAATATGTTTCTAAATGAAGAGTTTCTCTCTCATTCCAGTTCTATAGGCGTAATAATAAATGAGAATATCCATCAATGTGATTAAAGGATTAAATCAATTAGAAAATCCTATAATGGTGGTTTTTGATACAGAATAGGGATACAGAAATGGGCGGGCCATTTCTACCCGTAGGTGTCGTTCGAAACGACTATGGGATATGACTAAAATAAAGTCTAATATGTGATCCTCAGTCGCCCGGATTATGGGATCACCTTAAAATTTGATGGAAGGCAATGCACAGTACTGACTGACTGTTAGGTCTATATTGATGATAAAAATAATATTATTCGATCAGCTATCGTATACGTTACTATATATATTTTGTTTAGCTATACGTATTTTGTTTTCTTTCGTAAAGCAAATTTGCAAATTCAGTTGAGTTGAATTTCAGGCGAAGGTGTTGGGCCTCTGAAACTCACTGTCGCTCACCGTACGAAGCGCGGTAACTAAGCTACCACTCAGACGCAAGTTTTTTGCGGTAGTGTGGTACTTTCCCGGGCAAGCCGGCGCATTCATGCTCCAGACAAATATGATGCCATTCTTGGCAAAGTATTCGTCTGCAGTGTGGCTCTACCTACCACTATCAAAACATTAAACAAAGTGTGAAGCTTTTGATATGAATCTCACTCACACGTGTAGGAGTTTAGCCTTTTATATTCTCTGAAAGCTATAAACAACCATCCAGTGCAAGTTGACACACGGTTAAAGCTAGATAAGTACTAGTGCTTTGATTACATAGCGATTCAATCGTGTAAAGTTCAAACGTGTAGTGTTCCCGTGATTTTTCTAAGTAGAATCCGCTCCCATGTGATTGTGTTAAAAGCTAGCTTTTTTTTTGCGTTATTTTTTCAATAGCTTTTGTGTCTTTGATATTTCATTGCAGTTTGTAATGAATTTTCTTTCAACAGAACGGGAAACATTTTTTATTTTTTATGCTTTTGGCTATTGGCCTCTTAGCAAAAACCGACATCTCATATTAGCGGTTAGTTTAGCTTTGATTCCCGCATCAGTTTAAAAATATGTATGTATCTTAGAAGTTATATATATTTTATTATACATATATAATTTCACATATGTATATATACTTTTAAAGCCTATTATGTAACAAGCGCTTATTCTGTATCTGTTTGTTTAGTTTCAGTTTACGTTGCCAATAAACCTTTTTTTATTGGATAGGAAGGCAAACGGGCAGGCGTGTCACTTGATAGAAAATCATTAACGCTGGCCATAGACATCTGCAGTATCACAGGCATTGCAAAATATTTTAAAAAATGTGTGTTTTTTGAAGGTTCCAATTTCGTGTCGGTTCGGTAACACTTCACCAGTGTGTTGGCTTTATGTCCGTTACTTCAGTAATAGTGAGGTCCCATGCTCAGCAGTGGGACATATATTACTAACTTTGTTGGCGCAGCGACCCAAAATTGATATTGTCCTCCGAACAAATCTTACGCCACCGTAGACAGGGTATGTCTGACGCCACCTCCTATCAGTTGCAGATTTGAAGGTTGCGTAAGTCATCCTCGATCATGTTTCTCTAGTGGGGCGCCCCACAGGACGTCGTCCACTTGGGCGATCCAGATACGCTGTCTTGACTGCGCGATCTTCCACCATCCTCTCAACGTCGCCCAGCCAACGAAGTCGGTGAGCCTTAGTCACTCCTAAGTCAGTTAGTGGGACATATATGAGTTGTTATTATATTATATTATAAACTTTGGACATATATTTGAAGATCGGGCAGGCTGTTGATGATGATATGAGTTGTAAAAAAATAACACTTCATATGAGCATTTCCGACGACATATCGTAACAAGCGAGTGGATCATTTAATAGTAAGCAACTACTGCCGTTCATGAGCTGTACTACAGATGCATTACTTACCATGGGGGTAAGAATGGGTCTAAAAAGAAAGTAATGGGAGGGAAGAAGAAATTAAAGAGGGGGGAAAGATATTGTCGAAATCGAATCGGATAAACGAACATCACGATTTATGGTTACATGAATACAGGTGCGTTCGACAGTTTTCGATCGTAACTTCAAGCATTCGCTCAAGAGCGAGCCATTTACTCGCCTAAAGCGCTTTAATGCAGCCATATTCCTAATACATGGCGGCGTACACAGTTTGTAAGGTCGGGATAATATTTTATGGCGTGAGCGTACATATACTCCAAATAAAGCGACGGGGAGTTTAATATCATCATGTAGAATGCCTCGGCAACAAATTTCACTCGGCGGTACATAATGTGTGTTACTCAGCAGTTTTGAAATGTATTAAAACTTTGCTTTTGCAAAATCATTATTTCGCCCTTTATTTTTTATTACGCGAAAAATCGAGTTAAAAATCGTATTTTATTTTATACCTAATTATGAAGGGTCACTCATACCTACGTACTAACCTTTCACCCTTCCGTCAGCACATGCATTCCATTATCACTATACTCCTTTCACTTATATCTTTCCAAAGGCAGGCAAAACATGTTTTTGTATAGAAGGAATAGGCAAACGAGCAATCGAATTATCTCATGGTGTTGCCATCTATGAACTGTAGTCTAGGAGCACAGAAGATGCATCGACTAGCTTTGGGTTCTCTCCCTCTGGTTGATCCTTCATGTCTGAAGATCGCGATCACCAGACTTCACCCAACGGCTCGTTAGGCTCTTTCATTTCACGATAAACTCGCTGTTTTCTTCGTGACTTTCATGGTGATTTTCTTGGGAATTTAGTGCAGTGGTTTCCCGTTGCCTTCTGCACCACATTTTTTGGAGTTATTTAGACCCCAAGCCTCGCTGAGGCCCCTTCCGACCGGAAAACCGGTCGGGTGTATGATTCTACTGCCATTGCTCGGTAGCGAGTACCTCGTCTGTTACCTACCTTCGGGTTAGGATGTAAATGATATGAGGGGAAGAAGGAAGTAATTGGAAAAGAGAAGGAAAGATAAAAGGAGAATAGAATTGGGCCTTCCGATCCCTGCACTCAACGTACAAAATGCGATAAAACAAAAAGGTGCTACCATTTGTCACCGAAAGCCTGTGCGATTGTAAGACTTCATCAGTTGACACCTGTCTTGCTTGATTTTTTATCTTTCTATTTATAAATAAAATAGATTTCGTAAAAGTTTGAATGAGTGACACTACTTAATAATTGTTTGAACTATTTATTAACAATATTTTAGACATTATACATACTCCAGTTTTTAAATTTTAGACTCATCTATATGTCCACATATTTTTAATGACGGCCTAACAAAGCTTCGACAGTCTAGCTACTAATTTTTCCAATGTTGTATTGGTTAGCTTCTGCCATTCGTCGTCTTTCATCCAACCTCTCTATGTGTACAAATCGCACAAATCAAAATATTTGCCAAACAAAAAAAAATGACACTGATCTGTAAGTATACTCACTTGTTGTATAAGACTATGTCCGGCAACCAAATATGCTCCGAAGGTACATAAAGCTCTTTGACTCCGCCGTATTCATTCGGGTCCCACTTGAATTTGTGATCCTCCCATTCCTGGAGATGTATCAACTTTATTAAGCACGTTAAAAGTAACATAAAAATGTATAGTGAGTTGTATATATGAAATATTTCACCGTTGTGCGTTTCGTGGAAACGGTTGGCGTTGGGCGGAATAAGAAATGAAAGAGTATGCGTCTTGGTTATCGTCTAATTGCGGATAGGGGTGATTTTACACCTGCATATCGCTCGTGTTCGAGTAAAAGCACTATCAACGCCTATTCCTCGTCGTATAATGGCTTTGGTTCCCCATTTATTTTGGGTTAGAATGAGTGTTAAGTAAGACACATACCGCTATGATATCTGACCACTAATTGATTTATTATTTAGAGGGAAGCGCTTAAGCTAAGCTCTTCGAGTTAGCAAACAGAAGTGGCAATGGGCTGGTCACGTTTGTCAGGAAACCCAAAACTGTGTGTGGAGATCGCGTCTTGACACATCACATACATTGACGTCACAAATTTTTGTGTTGTGACTAATGGAGAGCAATTAATGTAAACGCAATTTTTTTATTATTGTGTAATGTGTGTGTGTGGAGTATATCTTCGAGCAAATAACATATTATAAATATATATAAGCTTCTCTTTACTAATTATGAAGTTATTGATACGAAATTCATAAGACGAGCGTATGTGTACGTACACGAAAGGTCGGCAATGCATATGCAACTCTTCCGGTGTTACGGATATCTATGGGGTGCGGTGATCATTGTGATTGCATGCTCGTTTGCTTACACAACTATAAAAAAAGAAAGATTGCTTTTATATACTTACGTGTTCCAACCAGACGTTCGTGGTTAAAATTTGATCTTTCAAGTTCTGAAACAAATGAAAAAGCAATAATAGTATATGGACAGTCAAAACTTTTACTAAGCTAAGATAATACATTTGTTGTGTATGGTGGTTGGAGGGTGAAGAGTTGCTGACGGCCGATTTTTGGTTTAAGTTCCAAATAAATCCACTTCATCCAGCAGGAAAACACACATTATTAATTTTCTGTTATTGTTTGCTTGTCGCGGACCTTAGCTAAGTAAAAGTTTTGACTGTCCACATAGCTATGGATTTCCACAAAAAAAAAATAGTATAATTCTGCGCATAATGAAATTGAATCAAATTATAACAAACGCGAGTGGGGTGAACTAAACTTGCAAAGTCGCACGCATATAAGCCTCAGTTCCCAGGCGCAGGACAATCGATTCTTGTTCGTTGGCCGAACGCCAAGATATTCTTCGGGCTCATCAAAACGAATATACCCAATGTGAATGGTGTCACGGACGTGGAATATCAAAGTCCTTTTATTAGATCGTATATTTATGAAATATAAAAATAGATGTGAATGGTTTGGTGACGCACGCACGTCTTCTGTTATTGTAAAATGTGACTGCAGAAAAGATCGAGTATTATTTTTTCTGAATACAATGAGAGTGGTAGAGCCACGCTGCAGACGAATACTTTGTCAAGAATGGTATAATATTTGTCTGTAGCACGAATGGGCCGGCTCGCCCGGGGAAGTACCACACTCCAGTAGAAAACCGGCGTTCGCTTAGCTACCGCGCTTCGTACGGTGAGCGGCCAAGTTCCGGTGTCCCAACACCTTCTCCTTCCCTCTTCCTTTCCACTCCCACTTCCATAATGACTTGGTCGGCAGCGCTTTCGCACTGCCTATGGCGCTGCGGATGTCTATGGGCGGCATTGATTGCTTTCCATCAGGTGACACGCCTGTTCGTTTGCCTTCCTATCCCATAAAAAACATTAGTAAAATTGACATATGGTAAAATAACAATATGTTTACTAAAAAATAACTACACTGCAAAACCTATTTGTCAAATTTGTTTTTTTTAAATTTGCTGACCCGACAAACGTATCCCAATATTTGTTATAATCTTCATTTCTTAGAAAAAAAAAATCACAAAGTCAATCAAAAATTTTACAAAGTTTTTGGAAAACGTTTTTAATTTTATCCTGGTTTAAAAATAGTATATAATATCTAAGTTTTTGTTTACAGTATAAGCGGGCTGTTTGTTCGAGGAACACTACCGCTGAAAAACAATTTCTGAGTAAACGCTTTGCTCGCGGTAATTGTTGAGAATTCGACGAGGCTCCTTCCCCTTCTTACTATGAGTATAACAGAATGGGGTGAGGAAGGTAAGATCTTGCCTCTCCCAGTCCATGGTTTTATTTCAATGTTTCTTTAAGGTAGGCAACGCGTCTGTAGGACCTGCCAGCCAGATGAATATATATATGTATATATATATATATATATATATATATATATATATATATATATATATATATATATATATATATATATATATATATATATATATATATATATATATATATATGACGGCCGATTGGCTCAGTGATGCGACCCCTGCTCATGGAGGCAATTCGTCACGGGTTCAATCCTCGCATCGAAAGAAATATATGTAATTAGGAGACCCATGGGCGGATTGTGTATGTCTATTTCATATCAATTAACAACCCCTTACCACCGAGATCATTGCCGTATCGTTTTCACTCGGGTTACAATTTTGGATCTCATTTAGTTTTTTAAAGAAGACTTACAATGTTTTTTATACTATTAGAATTGTTGTTAACTATTCTAAGCTAACAATAGTTGTGCTAAGATATTGTTCATATCAATAGTACAGTGGAAGATACGAACTCACGACGTTCAGATCGTAAGGCCGAGGCTTGCCGACTGAGTTATTGTTGCTTAATTTTTACATAGTTGAGCGGAAAAATATGTTTAGTCATTAAAGAAAATAATGGAGAGTGTAAATATTAAATATTTCAAAAATATTACAAAATATGTCACATATTTTGGACGAGTGGAAAATTAAACCCATCACGCTTGCCCAAGGCGGATTATTGGCATAACAGACGCATAATAAATATATGTAGGTCAAACACATATTTATACTGGTGCTGAAATCGCAGTTTTAACCGGTGGAAGCTTAGCCACTGAGGCAATCGATCATCAATTAACAATATGCCGTCGTTTTAATTTTTCGATTTTAAAAATGGCGTGTACCTTTTTGATGTTCAAGAAGCGAGCAGGAGTTACTTCGTATCTCGCGTTGCAGACTCTGTGCCTACATCTAAAAATATTCTATCCGCCTTGTGTCATTCCACCCTTTGTGCCCCATATTTAACATTCCGCCGGCAACCTAACTGTTAGAGAGATACGCCTGGAATCCTTTACCCGTTGTGAAAGTTTAAAGGTAATTTAGATGCAAATATAGAGTAGACGACATTGCTGTTATCTTAACAAGACTATATGATTGTGTTTATGTACTGTATTTATTAACTTGACTTGAAATTCTTAGGAGATGTGATTACATGAGTAATTAGAGTATAATCTCTCAATCGTCTTCTTTTTATAACGCCTCTCCCATTAGTGAAGGTTTGCAGCCAATTTTGTACATCTTGGATGCGCAATTTTAAAACATAGTAAGGGATATGAGACATTTTTTTCACAGCCCATATATGTCCTACTGCCTGAGCACGGGCCTTCCCATTTCTGGAGGAACCGACGCTAACCCACCACGCTTGTCTAATGCGGAGTGGCAGGGTTGCCAAACTCGAAATAAATATCTGTGGGCCGGCCATACGTATATTTATTCCGATGCGGGGATCAAACTCGCGACCATTGACGCCGTAGGCGGGGGGCCCCGTAACTGAGCCAATTGGTCGTCGTCATTTTATAGGAGATCCAAAAACGAGTTGTAATCTGCATTATTCTACATTACAGTTGTGAATTTGTTGAGGTTTTAAATATTTAATTTTTTTTTAATGGTTTTTTAGACATTATGCCAATAAAGGTCGATGCTTTATGGCACGTATAATGCAAAAACTCGCATTTTTTGATGTGTTCCTTACTACGTTTTAAAATTGAACAGCTCAGCTCTTTAGTCGGTCCAACGCTAAATAATTTGCAAAATTATCAGTAAGTCCTATTACCACAATATATTTTTATTAAAATAAATCTATTTATTTATTCTTAACGAGACAAAATAGTTCGGCAGCTATCTTTATCCCTATCCACTCCTTGATATTGTATGAGCAAGACTTCCTTCTCCAACCAACTGTTTCTTGCCCCCTTTTTGATTGCTAAAAGCTCCAACTAACATTTCCCTTTTTGATTAGTTGCAATTATTTGTACTTATTGTCTCTAGTATGACTGAGGGAAGCAACTTTTCTGCTTTTCTCAATTTACGTAACTTGTCACTTGTTGCAATATCCCAAGCGGTTATTTGAAAGTTTATATTGGTAGTACGTATGGGGAAACTCTACACCCTAATAAAATATCGACGTAAAGTGGTAGTACTTTACTGTGTAACCGCGTTTTGTACGGTGAGTTCAGGGATCTAATCAGGGAAACCCAATTAACCTCTTCGTCTATTCACATCCTAAACTTAAGATATAACGTTCTTGGTATTGCGTGTACTTGTTCTTGGTATCAGCTAATCTGCTTGCTTCTTAACTACTCAACGCCGCCAGAGAACTAAAGTCACCGACATAGCTTTTCGAATTAGCAAATTAAAGTGGCAATGGGCTGGTCACATTTGTCAGGGATCCGAAAATCGTTGGGGCAAACGAGTGCTGGAGTGGAGATCGCGTCTCGGTAAACGTAGTGTGGGACGCCTCTTGGCTAGATGGTGCGACGATCTGCTCAGGGCGGCTGGCAGAAACTGGATGCGTGTAGCCGAAGATCGGGCTAGGTGGCGCTCCATGAGGGAGGCCTATGTCTAGCAGTGGATTGCCGCAGGCTGTTGTTGATGATGATGCGCGTAGTTATGCGGTGTATTGAAGGAAAAAAGAGGTGCGTTTTGCAACATTAAAAATTTTTACTTGCTTTTTTTAAAAGGCGTATATATACGTCGGCAGCACTTAAGGGGTAAAGTAGTAAATAAGAAGAAGATAGAGGAAAAGCAGTGAGATTCACAAATGAAACAACCAGACGTATAAAGCGCCCCCTTACCTCTCTGAGACATACCTATATTTAAATTTTCACGTAAGATTTACTCAGCAATATGTAAATAAAGTCGACGCGATCGTCACTTCGTTAGCAGGTCAAATACAAACAAAGTTTAATTAGTGAAGTCACTTCAAGTTGCGAATTCACCTTGAGTACGGGGAGTATTTAATTAATTTAATCACTGTCTATTGCCTCTGACGTTGTTTTCCTTTGAAACTATAGCAGAAATATTTTTATTTATGGGATAGGAAAACAAACAGTCATGTTTATGGCCTTTAGTAATAGAGCCACGCTGCAGACGAATACTTTGTCAACAATGGCGTAATATTTGTCTGTAGCATGAATGGGCCAGCTCGCCCGGGGAAGTACCACACTGCCGCAGAAAACCGGCGTCTGAGTGGTAGTTTAGCTACCGCGCTTCGTACGGTGAGCGGATGAGATCCGGAGGCGCAACACCCGCCCCCACCCTCTACCCCTCTCCCTCCCATTCCCACTAATGTAACACTTTCTTGAAAAGGTCGGCAACGCTTCCGCACTGCCTATGGTGCTGCGGATGTCTATGGGTGGCGTTGATTGCTTTCCATCAGGTGACACGTCTGTTCGTTCTTCTGCCTATCCCATAAAAAAAAATTACTTAGTTAACCCATCAAGATAAATTGATGGCGCACCCTGATTCAGAAATATACATGTAAAAAAAATACATATATTTATTCCAATGTAGGATTTTTTTTATTTTAAGGGATATGGAGGCAATTGAGCAGGCGTATCACTTGATGGAAAACAATCAACACCGCCCATAAACATCTGCAATGACATATGCAATGCAGAAGCGTTGCCGGCTTTTAAGGAGAGGGAGGTGAGAGGAGGGTTGAGCTTCCGGAACTTAACCGCTCACCGGACGAAGCGCAGTAGCTTAGCTACCTCTCAGACGTCGGTTTTTAGCGGGAATGTGGTATTTCCCCGGGCGAGCCGGCCCGTTCATGCTACAGACAAATAATATGCCATTTTTGACAAAGTATTCGTCGGCAGCGTGGCTTTACCAGTACAGAAAACCACGTCCAGAACAAAAAATGAAATATTTTTAAAAAATGTCACAAAATGTATTCTAGTATTATGTAACTACAATTTCAACTAGCATATTTAATTATTATGGCAAAATGAATATTTGCTTGCTTCAAAGTGCATTTACGTATATATATATATATATATATATATATATATATATATATAATTTATTTAAAACTTTCTATTTATTTTTTTTATTTTACTTGCTTTATTTATTTTAACAAACAACACGTCCTACAGATAAAATACTGATGTTTGTGAAAAAATAATCACCTTATTTGAGTTTATTATCTGAGTTAATCCAAAACTTAAATAAATATTTTACGTGTTTACTGAAAAAAAGTTAGGCATTAATATTTAAAACTATATTGTACTACGTATAAAATTTAAAACTAACACTTACCAAATCAATCAGTTGTGATAGCCTCAAACCCAATTTAACAAGCACCGTATTATTATTTTTATCAACAGGCCGAATAAGTCTATTGTAATTGCTCAAAAGATCATCGTACAGTCTTTTAGCGTCTGGATTTGCAAAACAAACCGAGCACGCCGCGAATAACACTAAAAGGATATTTGACATTTTCTATGAAAGAATATAGGCATGCATTCACTAAAATTCAATATTGAAAAGTATTATTTATACGACATAAGATATTAATGTACATTGCGATGTTTTTGTACGAATTTAAGTATTTTTTTGTGAAATGTTTTTGACAGCTCCGCCCGAGACGACGCGCCGATAGTGGCGCCGCGACTGGCGGGAAAGCGCAACTTTAAACCCTAGTGCGCCGAATCCAATTGTTGTTGTTGCTAGGCCTACAAAATTCATGGAATAGACTTAATAAGCGAGTCATGTGTAAATTATATCTCAGCGTGGGTTTAGAATAGTTTTAATTAAGGTTTGAATGTGACATGATTAATATGTCACTTACATTTTCATTATAGATAAGAAAAATATTATAATTAATACTATTTAGTCTAAAACTAAACATAAATTTTACAATAAAAAAAATATATAATAGTGATAAATAAATACAGTGATAAATTTTACTTTAATTAGAAAACTAGCTACAGTTATAGTACAGTACATAGGAGTTACGTATATTCGCGTTAAATTTGTATAATTTAAAATATTTTTTGTTCGGAAACTGGATCAATGTCTAATTCGCATGCGTGCTACTTCATTCATGACGCCAGTACGATCAGTGCATAACAAACGATAATAGAGGGCGCTAGTTGATTTGAAGTTTAAAAATTTATATAATGTATTTGAAACTATATAATTTATATATTACGATTATAATTTTGGTTTTGAAATGGAATATTAAATATTTACTTCATGAAATATAAATAATACAATTAAGAAACACAAAATAATATACAAGAAAAATATGTATAATAATGGTTGGTACAGAAAAGCGTACTGGATTTTTGGCGCGAAAACACAACGCAACATTGTCTTTTTGTTTTATATTTATAAATAAACTAGGTATAACACTTAAATAAGATGAATTGAGAAGTATTTAAATAAATTATTAACTTAAAACTTTAATGTTATTTTCGATTAGAGCTTATTAGTAAATTAAAATTAGTTACCAGTTTAAATAAATTATAATTGTCTCACCTATTGTGAGGTGAGACAACTATAACACACACACACACGCACACATTGTTTTAGTGTACATTTTAGTGACATTGTATCAGTTAATTGATAATTGAATGCTTCTTAACAATAAGTGACTTTATATTTTTAAATCTCTGTATGTCTATACGGGTATATAATTTATGTAATAAATCATAATAAAATAAATAAAAAATTACTGACGGACTGCCACTTTGGCGGACACATGTCCGCCAAAGTGGCAATGTGATGGAGTTTTTAAACGTCTTTTTTCATCTTGTTACACCTCACTTCAGTATTCATATAGTCATCCATCCCAATGGTTGTCTGGTCCTTGTACAATGTAGTTGATCATGGTGGTTAATCAATAACATTTTATATGTGTATATATATGTAATATGTATTGTGCTTGTGTATGTATGAAAAGAAAGTTTATTTAAAATTAATTATTGTCAGAGATTTTTAGAAGTGGAGCTTTAGTAAGTTTTAAACGGCTTAAGTAGTATGAAATAAACAAATTTATAATAAATGAAAACTTAAAACCACAAAATAATTGGATAAAATGAGCTAAAAAGAACAAATAAATGTTGAAAAGAACAAACAAAAAAAAATTTGAGTATAAATTTTACGTTTGTCCATAAAATTTCGCAACGTTATCGTAGAATTTGAAACTGTCAGTCCGGTCACAGCACCACAAAGCTCTGACGGTAATGTGAACATAAAACGCAAGGATTTCCGAACTTAAGCGAAAAAGTTTTCGCATTTTTCAAATCTGAGATTGTCGTAACGTTTTTGCTCCCCGATCTAGTTACAGAATCAACGCGGGAATCGAATGATAGCCCCGTTATAAGATTAAAGGGCTTTAGGTCGCAAGAAGATTTCAAAGTTTCTATGTTTTACTACGATTTTTCCATTGATCTGGTTAAATATTCAATTTACTTTCATTTTTTATCTACACTATATTTAGTGAGGGAGGAAAGGTACGATTACGTAATAAATTAAAATATTAAACATAGACATATTTTTGGCTAGGCTTTAATTGATTTAAAGATGTTAATGCTGGTATTGTGGTAGCTTATTGGCTTTAACAGCTTTATCGAATTATATATCGAAAATATTACATATTTGGGTATTTGCGCAAATCGCCTATTCATCGACTCAACACCATTGCGGAGGTACTTTGGATATTTATTTTTTGTACAAGGTGTGTAATGGGTTCGTAAATAGCACAGAACTTACCTCTATTTCTACAGTTACGTAGGCATACACAACTATTTGAAGTCGAAAGTACTAAAAATAACTTCTACTAATAGAGTATTAATACAATAATAAAAAAATTTCGTCTCTATATATATGTCACTCGATTTTTAACATTCAAAAATAATACTTTTAAACACTTTACGTAAACGTAAAGTCAATTCTGCTGTACGGGTGTGAGACATGGAAAAGCACGAAAGAACTAGTACGCAAACTCCAGGTATTCGTCAGACGCTGCCTACGCCGAATCTTAAAACATTATTGGCCGGATAACACGGTCTCCGACGAAGAACTGTGGAGAATCAGCAAAGAGGACTCAATGGATGACCAGAAACGTTGACATAAATGATCTCCAGATGATAGAGCATACTCTCCGGCGCCACGTCAGTCATATCCCCATAGATGCCCCCGAATGGAATCCGCACCACGGGGACTTAGTCCCCTTAGTTACTCATACTTAGGGACTTACTTATAGAGAGATTCTTAAACTCATTGAAAATAGAAAATGATATATAGTTTATAACGAGTACATATACTCACTCACACACACATACACATATCCACGTACACTAGCAAATACACTGCATCATTCATTTATTTATGTGTGAAAGGCTAACGTTAAAGTTAAGTGTAACGTCTGACTTTTCCAGCCAACTTACATCAGTGAATTCGTGTTTTTATTTTTTTTTCATAATCTTATAATATTATGGCGCGCGCCTTGGGTGAGGCCTATGTCCAGCAGTGGACTGCCGTGGGCTGATATTGATAATATTATCAGTTATATTGTTTAATTATGGTGGTGTATTATAAAGTACGATGAAGGCGTATAAATGAAGATATGAAATAAATGCGTGAATGGAAATTTCATTTGATACTCGTATTGTCAGAGTATCAACTATTTATCCTCCCTTTCTTTTTTCTTGAATTACTGGCGCCATATTTAAATAGTCAAGTCGAATCTAAAGACTCTTTACATGTAAAGATCCATTAAGCCGTTTATGCTACAGAGTATGCCAAAGAAATATACATATATACATATGTACCTCAATATCAGCCCGCGACAGTCCACTGCTGGACATAGACCGTCGCTCCATCTAGTATGGGAATACTACGTTTGCCGAGACACGATCTGCGCTCCAGCATTCGTCTATTTCAACGATTGTCGGTTATTCAACAAACGTGTCCAACCTATTGCCACTTCAATCTGCTAACTGGAAGAGTTATTTCGGTATATAC
The DNA here is from genome assembly GCA_031353405.1 of Baronia brevicornis. Lineage (NCBI taxonomy): Eukaryota > Metazoa > Arthropoda > Insecta > Lepidoptera > Papilionidae > Baronia > Baronia brevicornis. The sequence continues at coordinate 149,979 of JASFAT010004428.1, forward strand.
CATCTCCATTCTCTTGTGATAATCGGGTAAAAAGAAAAAAAAAGAGAAGCATTATAGGACGTAGATGTGAAACATTGATGAAAGCTCAGTCTTTACCGCAATCTTACGGCCATGTGTAAGTGACCCTGTATAGAGTCGAGTGGAAGGAAAGGTAGCTTGAATCGAGACGACGTCTCAATCTAGGATTTCACTCCCGTACCCCGCAATAAGATGGTTAACATCAAAAATATTTTAGTAATTAGCTAGCTTAGCGGTTTACTTACTGGGATTCGAGGTAAAGTTAAGAAAGTGCCTTGCTAATAAATTCAAAGGTGGACTGCACTGCGGGTAATACACTACATTACAGCGGGCAGTATATTATTCAGTAATGAGCTAATGCCCGTAACTTGGTCCGGGCATGTTAAATTTAAAAGTGTATTTCCTTTTCAGTTATCTTAATCCCAACCGTTAAAGTCGACGAGTGCTGGAGTGGAGACCGTCCTTTGCCAAACGATTAGATGGAGTGGCGATCTATGCAGAGCAGAAATTGGATGGGTGTAGTTAGTTGGATGTGAGTAGAGCATAGAGGAAGTTTATAGAAATTGGAAAAGATTATATGGATTATGGGCTGGACACGTTTGTCAGAGAACTGACAATCGTTGAAGTAGACGAGTGCTTGAGTGGACACTGCGACTCGGCAAACGTAGTGTGGGACGCCCCCCTGCTACATAGAGCCACGATCTGCGCAAGGCGGCTCGCAAAGTCTAAATGCGTGGAGCTGCAGATCGGGCTAGGTGGCGTACCTTAAGTGAGGCCTTTGTCCAGCAGTGGACTGCCGCCGGCTGATATTGATATTGATATAAGGATAATAGATTATTGGAAAGCAATATGTTTAGAATATAATTTTTTACTTAATTTTCTACATCTAAAATATATATTTTAGTCTACAGCATTCTACTATAGATTGCTGAAGACTAAAGTATATATTTCAGATGTAGAAAATTAAAATAATCTTAATAAGATTCGTGAAGATTAGATAAGATAATGAAAATGAAATAAAAATACAACGTCACTGATGTAAGCTGACGGGAAAAGTCCGACTATTCATATTTATAATGGATTTGTCAGTAAAGCCTGGCTTCATAAATTTTCTAAAAGCACATAGCTTTAGATTGCAATTAACTTCACGTCAGTAATCTCATTTGGATAACTTCCCTTTGCGTTTATTTCCCAAGTTTCGTGGTATGGAGACCAAATTAAAGGAATGCCTTACCGCCGAATTCAAAGCCAGACTGCATTGCGGAACTACACTACGTTACAGCGAGTTGTGAATTATAAAGTATATTCTACAAAAATGTACTGTTTCTAGGACATACATTATAGTATGATTTTTAAAATATATAAATAATTACCTTATATACTTTAATTTCTTTTTTCTTTGTGTACTATTAGTTCACATTTTTTCTACACATATATATATATATATATATATATATATATATATATATATATATATATATATATATATATATATATATATATATATATATATATATATGTATCACAAAAAATAATGAGAAACTAAAAAGAAGAAAACCCTTTAAATTTTTAAATTTTAATACTCGTGGTTACTCTCTGTATACGCCTCCGTAGTTAAGGAGATTAGATGCAGGGTGACGTTATCTTTTATAAGGAGCGCTTGGAGAGGAAGTCACGTAATTGTTTTCCGTTTCCAAGTAAAGCAAACTTTATGTAAGCCTTTAATTTGCAGCGCTTTTTTCTGGTTAAAAAAGATTCCACGAAAGCTGTTCTAGTAGAAGGCAGTTCAAGATATTCCTTCGTTCATTAAAATTATGAAAGAACATTATTATGAACTTCATTTAGGCGGGGCTGTCTCACGCTACACAAAATGCGGTTTCCACTTGTCTACGCCAACGGTTGTCTAGTTTTTAGCAAACTTGAGAAGCAGATTGAGCATAATTTCAGAGTCCACCAGAGAGACTTTAAGCCCTCTCTATAACTCTCTGAACGAATTATATACATACATATTGTAACGCCTGTCTACCTGTAGGGGTAGGCAGAGACCTCAGATCTCCATCCGCTACGATTCCGGCACACTTTCCTTACTTCCTCCACACTCATCCATCTTTCCATCCATCCTTCCTCTCATACTGATCGTAGCGAAACGGCTCTTCATTAGTCGCGTCTCACCCTCGTGGGAATCAGGTCGCGATGGGCGGCGAACCATGTCACCGTCATTTTTTTAACAAATTAGGTTTATTAAAATTCTTCATAGTGAATCCCACGAGCCGCAAGGGAGGATGGAGGTCAGCAGAGCCCCGTATGCTGAGGTAAGGCACTATAGCATCCGAGGAGCCCGATCCTAGGACGGTAGGTACACTTGGGACTAAGCTCACCCCTGAGCGAATTTAAATTCATGAAGCACACTTCTTGTCAGTCGTAAATAACTATTGAAAATGCATACACATACGAGTATTGAAAATCATTACTTATTCAGTCGACAATATGTCATGAGATGTCAATGATTTTATTTATGTCATCGCTTCCGTGATAAATGTGACTCTGTTGTCTCTTTTATTCAGATTTTCATATTGCTTCCAATTGCAATTTCTGATATTCTGTGCATAAAATGAATTCATCCAGATGGTGGGGATGAAATCACTACTTCAGCGAGTGGAACATATATAATGTACATGGAACATGGATATAGCGGACATATATTTGGACTAAATCCCGGCGTAATATCTCGACCAGTTTTCCATATAGACATCGTAGACAAAGGCGAATTTAAATTAAATTTTTCTGAAGGAGAAAAGAAATATATGACGCTTTTCGTTACCCTTGAACATATATATTTTTATAAGTATATGTTATGTATTTGTTTATTAAATAATATTCATACTGTGGCTAGATTACAAGAGAGTGACGGTCAGTTTAGATGAGATAGAGAAGCGTCATAGGGCGCTTTGTAAACGTGAAACACTGACGACGGCTCGGTGTCTACCGTATGCTCACGGCCACGTGTAAGTGACCATGTATAGAGTTGAGTGGAGGGGAGTGTAGCCTGAATCAAGACGACGTCTCTGTCTACGATTTCACTTCCATACCTCGCGATAAGATGTTTATATCACCAATACCCGAACTTTTCGTAAAAGTTATTAAATTTTATTTACAAATATCCTATATGTTATGCGGTGTGTATGCGAAATGTTCCGTCATTTTGCAAGATTTTTTTTCAATATTCTGACTGAATGAAGAAAGTTTTCTATTCCATTCCGTCAGCGAAATAGGGCAAGCCCTGCCATATTCCGCTGTAGTATTTTCATGAGTTTTTTATGAAAAAGATAGGTAAACGGTACCTGAAAGAAAAACTAAGAAATCATCACAGATTATCAGAGCGAGTGTTGCCTACTTTAGGGGAAGGAAGAATAATGTAGAGGAATAATGTAAATAAAGGCTTTCGTATCTCAGCACTCGACAACACGGTAAAATGTATTTTTTTATGGGATAGGACCGCCGTTCACTGAGATCCGTAACGCCATAAGCAGTGCGGAAGCGTTGCCGACCTTAAGGAAAGTGTCATTATGGGAGAGTGTTGGACCTCCGGAACTCAGCCGCTCACCGTACGAAGCGCGATAGCTAAGCTACTACTCAGACGCCGGTTTTCTGCGGGAGTGTGGTACTTCCCCGGGCGAGCCGGCCCATTCATGCTACAGACAAACAATATGCTATTCTTGACAAAGTATTCCACTGCAGCGTGGCTCTACCACTAGCATGGTAAAACCTAGATTATGTTAGAATATATATTGTACTCCATTTTAGACACACATCTGGAAATATTTTAAAATACAAACTTTTTATTTATGATACGACATGCAATATCAAGTTGAGATATACAAAAGCAGTTTCAACTTCAACTAGGTTTTCTTCTTTTTGTTCACAGTCAAGATGTCACGTGCTATTTATTACATTTGCTATTATGAGTTGATCTTTTACTGAATGAACAATGAATGCTTTTCAGCGTACATAATTTAAATTAAATGAATAAATTCAAATTCTTCTTCTTTTAAGAGTGCCTCTCCCACTAGCGAAGGTTGGTAGTCAATTTAGCATAACTTTCCTTCTCCTTCACGAGGTGCAGCAGTTCTGGAGCACTCGCTATCTCAGTCCACTCCCTGGATATAACGTATCCAAGCCTTTCTTTTTCGACCAACTTGTCTTTTGCCTGTGATTTTTCCTATCATGATCAGTTGCAGCAACTTGTACCTGACATGTCTCATGATACTTTTCTAGCAAATTTTCTACGTTTGACGGTCTGCAAAAGTTCACGTTTGACTTGTCAGAGAACCACATCGTTGGCCATCCTTTGAGCCTATTCAAATTCTAAGAAATTAGAATTTAAATAACTAGTAAGAAATTATATTTCATTCTTCGAACGTCGATATTATAAAACATTGTTAATCGAAGTTAGTGGTTCTCTTCCTGCATTAGGATTAATACATGTAAGGCCTAAAAGTACTCGTTTCGAGACTGGGTAAGCATTAAGACTCGGAATCTTATTCACAGCTCTGGCACAAGGCATCCTAATTTGTACAGGAATAGACATTAACCAATCGTGTTTTCCTAAATTAGTGGGTCACTCAGACTAGGAATAAAAACCTGGGAGAGAATGCCGAATGGCACTAAACTCCCCTGTTATACTCATTTTGTGCAAAAAAAATTTAATCTAATAATAACACTTACTTTGACGCGGGAATTGAACCCGCAATTGAATTGACTCCGCATTGACTCCGGTAGCTTCGACACTGCGCCAGTTTGGTCGTATTCATTCTGTGTTTATTGTTACTTAATAATTTCTTCTAATCTTATACTGACCTATATTTGCAACATAGTTTAAATTGAAAGTACATTTTAAAGTAGCATTCAAAATTGTTTATCCTAGCATCAATCACGACTTAAGTCTATCAAGTTGGACTGAATGTTGCGTGACTCGCGATGAGAACACATTCACTGTAAAAGTTTTTCGCTTTATTTAACTGTTCGTACACAGAAAGTCCATCAACAAATATAGCATTCAGTTTTCGAAACGAAATTGAATGCAAGATAGGAGTAACCGCAGTGCAATTCAAGTTTTTGCCTTCACCGTTTTTAATGAAACTATTCAAGTAATTACATTGAGTAACTACTCACACACACTCACACACACACACACATATATATATATATATACATACATATATATATATATATATATATATATATATATATATACATATATATATATATATATATATATATATATATATATATATATATATATATATATATATATATATATATATATATATATATATATATATATATATATATTATATATATATATATATTCTTGTGTTTTTGTTTGCCAACTAATTGATATTTTAATAGCTTTCATGCCATTCTTCGGCATGGGGATTGAAGCAAGGGAGGTGGAACACCCCTCGATTCTGAAAGAGTACAAGACTGAACTATTATTGCTCCATCAATAGTGATTATGCCTGGAACCGTATAGAAAAAGTATTTGTAAATTTTTTTTTTATGGAAAACTAGTAAACGAGAGGATCATGGACATCTATAATACCAAAGTCAATCCAAATGCGAAAAAACAGGAATGTTGGTAAGGAGAAGAAGAAGACTATAGAAGGAGGAAGAAGAGGTATATGAAAGAAATGGAAAGAACACCCAGATCCCTGTAGAAAGCATGCGAAACACGGTAACACAGTAAAATCCTCCCAATTAACGCCGACATTCTATGAGAGTTTAGGACTATGCCGGTCGGACAAATCTATTCAGCCAAAGCATGGATTTACGACTATTAAAAGACGAATTAGTTACCAAAAAAAAAACATAAGAACACATCAATATCACAAAATATCTTCATAATCATCTGTAAAATTAAGTTCACTTGAAAATTTACGCCAATGCAAATCTCAAGAGAGGCTGCAACAGCATTGGCTGCAAAGGAAATAGCGATTATACGCTCCAGCAATTTTGGCGCTGTACTCTGCCCTGGACAAGCTTCAAGTGATGTTAAATTGGATCTGTGAGAGTTTCCGATTTGAGAATTAGGAATATTTTACAACAATTATTCTCGTGACATATAAAATAGTAATTGTTTATGAAAAGCCGCTTTTTTATGGGTTAGGAAGGCAAACGAGCAAGCGTATCATCTATTGGAAAGCATTTAATGCCGCCCATAGACATTTACACCACCAGATACATCACAGATGCGTTTCCTTGATGTCACTTTTTTAATGATAAAAGAATATACTTCTTCTAGCTAACTGGCAAAAGACTAGTCATCTGTCAAATGAATGCCAGTCATTGAAAAAAATGAATATCGAATTGGAGATTCTACCTTGACAAATATAGGGTGCGAATTGAACTATCTGATACATATTGGGGAAACCCATATATAGCAGTCAGCCTATTAGTATATTAATTTTGTCTAAGGAAGCCAAATCGTGAATATCAAAGTTATAATATCATGGATGAAAGGGTCGGTAGGGGTAGACCAAGGAGAATGTTTTTTTAAACAGCCCATATATGTCCCACTGCTGAGCACGGGCCTCTCCATTTCTGGAGGGACGGATATTAACCCACCACGCTTATCCAATGCGGGTTGGCAAGGTTGGCGGATTGGGGGGGAAGGAGAACATACTTTGACCAAATTGTTGAAGCACACAGAAAAGGTCAGGTCAAAAGTACCCTTAACCGACGAGCTGTATAAAGGGAGTGATGAGTGTGGATGAAGCAAAGAAAGTGTGCCGGGATCGCAGCGGATGGAGGACTGTGGTCTCTGCCTGCACCTACGGGAAACAGATGTGCTTATATGTGTGTATATGTAGTATCATAGTTTGTAATGAATTAAATTCCTATGTAGTATAAAAAAAATCACAGAGTATAATCACAAGATTGCAATGCGTTATAAAATTAGTTTTGAAAATTATAGCTTTGAGACCAATTGTATATTAATGGAGTCAAGCGTTACTTTGCAGAAATCCATCACTATATGGACAGTCAATAGTTTTACTTAGCTAAGATCCGCGACAAGCAAAACAATAACAGAAAATTAATAATATCTTTTTTTCTGTTGGATTAAGTGGATTTATTTGGAACTTAAGCACTTTTCGGTTGTCTTCTGTAGAGTCTACTATACCTGAAGATGCCTCGTGTTGGGGCGAAACACGTGTCGTTTACATGATGGAAAAGTGGTAATGTGTGTTTGGTGTTGTGTATAGTGGTTGGTGAGTGGAGAATTGATGGCCGATTTTCGGTAAGTTTTTGGTTTAAGTTCCAGTAAATCCACTTAATCCAACAGAAAAACACACATTATTAATTTTCTGTTATTGTTTTGCTTGTCGCGGATCTTAGCTATGTAAAACTATTGACTGTCCATATACCAATTGTATAGAGAAAATTTATGATCGTTTTCGATTGAAATAATTTTTCCTCGTTTTCCCTTCATTTTTTTTGTGTTATAAAAAAATATATATTGCATCGTTTACGTTAGGTTTTCATATTAGATATGTATTTTTTTCATCTCGGTGAATATGTTTAAATATTTTCGTGAAGAAACTTGTTTCTATGTATTCACATGTAAAAATATAACGTCCACAGAAGTCGACGACGCTTCCACATAAATCCGTTATGTAATATGCATACTTTATGGTAATTAAGAACCTAACACCGCCCGGGTGTCATGCATATTCATTTGAGATTCGTTTGCAGTATATTATTTAATAATATTTGTGTATACTATGTTTAGTAATCTCATATTATTTTGTTTATCATATCAAGTATTTACGCATATCCCCTGCAGGGGTTGGCAGAGACCACATAGCTCGGTCCGCTACTAATCATCGCAGCGAAACGGCTCTCCATTAGTCGCTTTTCGCCCTCGTGAGAATCAGGACGTGACGGGTGGCGAACCACGTCACCGTCATTTTTCAACAAATTAGGTATATTAAATTCGTCTTTAGTGCATCCCACGAGCAGCAATGGAGTCTGGAGGTCAGCCCCAGCAGAGCCCTGCATGCTGAGGTAAAGCACCATAGTACCTGGAGGAGCCCGATCCCGGGACGGTCGGCACGCTTGCGACTAAGCTCGCCCCTAGCCACGCATCCATTGGCACGGCAGACCGTGGATTGGCGGAGAGGAAGGGAAAGGATAGAGAAGAAAGGAAAGGGCAGGAAAGAAAATGCGGATTGGGGGGAGGGTTACTAGACTTGGAATAAATATTTATAAATCCTAAATATGTATTCCGATGCGGGGATCGAATCCGCGACCATTGCTCCGCGGACGGAGGGCCCTGCCACTGAGCCAATTGGTTGTCATATATTATGTTTTGTCTTTATCCTTTTTTCTATTTTTCACGTGGTCTCCGATAACTTGAGTGTTTTGTGAACATTTAAACAAAATAAACTATGTACAGTGATTTCATGATTTTTATTTTACATACTATAATTCTATTCATTCATTTTCTATTTTATAATGAAACTGATTTCCACAAATCACTCCAGTAAGATGCGTTTTCCTTACGCACAGATTCGATCGCTACCGATAAAATATCTTAAAAGAGAGCAAGACTTCTGCAAAGCGTATCTTGTTGTCTATTGATTACTTTTCATCAGGCGACCGTTTGTTCCTATCCCATGAAAAAAGATGTTACCGTGTCATTATTGGTGATGTTTGTAAGTTAGTTAAAAATACACACACACACACACATATACATTGTCTAACGTAAAATAAGGATGTAAATAACGGATGGGTAAGAAGGGTTCACTGGGAAGGGAAGAAGGAAGTAATGGGCCGAGAACGGAAATAAAAGAAGGAGAACGGAATCAGACCTCGGGATCCTTAAAAAATAGTGTACCTACATCGCGCTTCGTCCGGTCAGCGGTTGAGTTCTGGAGGCCCAACCACCTCTCCCCCCTCTCATAATGATACTTACCTTAAAGACCCGCAACGTTTCTGCACTACCAATGCGGATGTTCCTATCTCATAAAAAAGCAGTATACTTGTGTATGTATGTATATGAGAGTGCGAAGTAGTGTGTGTGTGTGTGTGAGAAAGAGAGAGATTATGTGAGTACTGTTGTAGTGGAGGCATCGCAAAAAGTGCTCCTAACATGGCCAACAAAACATAATACAAAACTGGCCTGAGACTGATAAACTACGAGCGTAGACTGGTAAATTTGATTTTGATGTCCATTCTTCGAAAAATTGGGAGGTTCCGTCTTCAACTACGGGACATATGGTACTTCATGTGGGACATTAAATTTATAACCAAAGCTTGAACAACGGTTAAAATTGTATGCAAAGAAAATGACATTGTTTAAAATCGGAAATTAATTTCAACTGTGTCGTTAAATACTTTTAGTATTGTTACTGGTAAAATATTGAAGCTGTCACGGCACCAAATATTACCAGTGAAATTCTCGGAACTCCGATTTACAATCACTCGTGCCTTGGTCAGCACGAAATATGGAGGCCACTAGGGATATATAATTGCAATTTCCCCAACAAGTGACGCAGACAGAAATTTCTCCGGATTTGTAATCTTAATAAATGCATTTTCTATTCCCAGTTCACATTTGACAATTTTTTTCTTTGTCGTATAGATTCAGTTTTATGTAAATAGATATTGAATTTATAATACATCTAAAGAAAGACAATACAAACAACAAAGAAAATAAAATGGTTCCTTTGACAATTTTTTCTTAATCGTAAAGATTCAGTTTTATTCTATTATTTATTATAGAATTAGAAATATTTATTTCTGACATTTTTACAGGTACTTAAAGTTAAATATAAACTCTAAATAGACATTGAATTTATAATATATTTTTTTTTTATTTTTTTTATATATCCCCCGCAGGGGTTGGCAGAGACCACAGAGCTCCATCCGCTGCCATTCATCGCAGCGAAACGGCTCGTCATCATCATTCATCATCATTTTTTTGTTTATCGTATAAGTTCAGTTTTATGTAAAGATATTTTAAAAAGTACAAAGCTGTCTGTTATTTATTATAGAAATAGAAATGTTTATTTGTAACACATTTTTACAGAAATTAATATTTAATTTAGCATAAAGTGTTAATACTCAAACAGATATTAAATTTTGAATATATAACAAAAAACAGAAAACACAGAAAATAAAATGGTTCTTGCTCGGTGTAAGCCAGGCGCTCTATTGGAGTACCTTGCGCTGGTTTTCAGCAACAACCAATGTAGTCATATCGTGGACCACAACGATGATTGATTAAGTTTTTAAAAAACGTGTTAAGTTTTATAATCTCTTTACAAATAAAAATGTTTTCTTGGCGATATATATAAGAGAGCGATGTGGAGTAAAAGAAGGTGTTGTGACAAAAGTAGAAAAAGGGATGCTTAGATGGTTTGGACATATAGAGAGGATGGATGAAAGACGACTGGCAAAAGAAATTTACCTTGCGAATGTGGATGGAAGGGCCGGAAGAAGAAGACCACGAAAAACGTACCTTGACCAGATTGCTGAACTTTTTAAGAAAGGCCAGGTCAAGAGTACCCTCAACCGGCGGGCTTGCATGAGGAGAATAATGAGTGTGGAGGAAGCAAGGGAATTATGCCGAGATCGTAGCAGATGGAGATCTATGGTCTCTGCCTACCCTTACGGGAGACGGGCGTGACGATATGTATGTATGTATGTTTTCTTGGCCAGAAACCGTCGCCACCGTTCGTAGAATAACTCCAAATTTTCATCATAATTAGGTTAATCTTTTTAAAACACATAGAGGACAAACACATTTAAAAAACTTCATTTATATTTGTTATAAAAAGACTGTCGAAGTCAGTTATATAACAATGGCAAATTAAATTTATTTTTTTATGGGATAGGAAGGCAAACGAGCAGGCGTGTCACCTGTTGGAAAACAATAAACGCCGCTCATAGATATACGCATTCAATGTGTTACAAAATACGGCATTTGCAACGTAGTCTAATATAAAAACTCACATTACATAATAAAGTGTAAGTGGATTTAATTTGTAAATAAATATTTGAAATATCTAAAATATCCGTGAATTGCGTTTCTGTTTCTGTTTCTGTTTCGTGTACAGTTTCTTTCAGATCGACCCACACTTCATTTGCCATAGTGATCGGAGCATTTGCCATAGTCTCCACCCCAGCAATCGTCTCCGCCAATATGATTGGAGATAATGCGAAAACAAGCAAATTGTTTAAATTCTATTAAGAGAAAGTTTCAAACACTAACCGCTTAGCATGACAAAGAAACAGAACGCTTATAAATTTAAAACCAAAACATAATTTCAAGATTAACGGACGAATCGTGAGTAAAAGTTTAAGTTATAAATTGGAGTAAGCTCACAAAACTTCCAAGTAACATTAACCTTTAATATTACTGAAGGTTTAATAAAGACTAAAATTGTGAAAACTTTGTCCATTTTAAAAATACTATTAATCGATATAGCATATTTTTAAGTTTCAACAATATAATTGTTTTAATAAGTAGTACGCTCATGATAACCTAATTGACCCAGCATCAAAGTTACCTGAAGTAATGTCCAATCCTCCAGAAATGGAAATTATAATATATGACTTGGAATGGTTAACAAGAATTCTAGATTTAGGGGCGACGAGTAACCTCCTACTGAGTTTTAAAACTAATCTTTTCTGTGTATATTTTGTAGCGTGATAAATATAAGTTGCTTTAATGTAGATAAGCTTATTGTGTTATTTATTTGATGACTTGTAAATGAAAAACAAGAAAAAGTAAAACACTAAAAAAGAAAATATTGATTTTTATAACTGTTATATAGTGTTTCATATAGGCGTTCTAAGCTATCAGTTTCGTCTTGAAAAATGAGAAAAAAATAAAACACTAAAAAAACAGAAAACTTCGATTATTATCACTGTCTGTTTCATATAGGCATTCTAAGCTGCCAGCTTCATCTTAAAAAAGAAGAAAAAATAAAACACTTAAAAAGAAAACAGAAAACATTGATTATTATCACTGTCTGTTTCATATAGGCGTTCTAAGCTGCCAGATTCATCGTAAAAAACAAGAAAAAATAAAACACTTAAAAAAAAAAACAGAAAACATCGATTATTATCACTGTCTGTTTCATATAGGCGTTGTAAGCTGCCAGCTTCATCTTGAACCCTAGTAATATCAGAAACATTGCCAGTCATAAAATGCTAAATTCTAATCAATGAAAGGTAAAGCAATAAATAAACATATGTTTGTTTATTTTTTCGTATACTCCATGTTAGAAGAATAAATATTCCATTAGCATTCTTAAGATACACAACACAATTTTATGCACACTTATTAATTATATTTGTAATATATAGGTGTAATTATAACCTATCAATTATTAGAATGCGCGTTCATAGGTTACTTTATCTAGCGTAAGAGCGCTTCTCATGCCAAAAGTCGCCACAAATTGTGTTAAGAATTTATGATGTGGTAATGCACCGTCAAGTGAAGCTAACGAATTGCCTTTCTTGCGTGGCTCGTGCATAGCGGCTGGAGTGAACACGCGCGTTTTACATTCTGTTCTATTTATATTATTATGTTTAGTTTAAATGTTTCATCCAAAAAAAGTTAATAAATATTGGTTATTTACATCGCCTGCCAGCTGAAATGAGGTAGATACTGCTATCATCATCATCAACAGCCCGCAGCAGTCCACTGCTGGACATAGGCCTCCCCCTAGCAGCCCCACTTAGCCCGATCTTCCGCTTGACGCACCCAGTTTCAGCAAACAACCCTGCGTTGATTGGCACACCATATAGCCGGGAGCCGTTCCATACTACATTTGCCAATAATGCTTCTGTATTAGTATTATAGATGTCCATGGTTGCTAGTTACTATAACGTGCCAGCCGTACTGATACGGCGACACGGTATCTTTAGGGGGTTTTATCTTCGATATAGTGAAACTCTCCCAAGTGACGTTATTTTTTAATGATTTTTTTATTTTTTTTATATATTCACGCCTATCCCCCGCAGGGGTTGGCAGTGACCACAGAGCTCCATCCGCCGCCATTCATCGCAGCGAAACGGCTCGTCATTGGTCGCTTTTCATCCTCGTGAGAATCAGGACTTGACGGGTGGCGAACCACGTCGCCGTCATTTTTCGACAAATTAGGTATATTAAATTCGTCTTAGTGAATCCCACGAGCCGCAAGGGAGGATGGAGGTCGTCCTCATCAGGAGGAACCCCAGCAGAGCCCTGCATGCTGAGGTAAGGCACCACAGTCCCCGGGGGAGCCCGACCCCGGGACGATCGGCACGCATGATTTTTTAATGAATCACTTTATATTTTATATTAATTATACTTAAATTAATTAATTATATTTTATATGCATAAATCCCTTTTTTATTTTATATTCAATATAAATTTCTTATGCCAGGAAAGGTGACATGTCTCTCGAAATACGTCAGTCGATCGAATCTTATAGTTTTTATAAAACAATTTATTTCTTTCTATTTTAAACTTTAAAATTACGAATGTAAAAAGAAGTAATATAATAAAAAAGTTTTATTATATTCAAATAAAAAGTTTTAATACATTAGTACATTTATCAATGTATCACTACATTACTTACCATTAGATGACCAGCTCGCTCGTCCATCTATTCCATTTAAAAGAATATATATAATATATTCTGAAAAATAATTAAATATGATAGAATTTTTATAATCATACTCGAAAGCTGAGTCACATATGGCTAGTTAAAAGTTGGAGCGCGCTCAACAGATAAAGCCACGTAACTTCGTTAACAATGCAGCTTATACTGCGACCGTGCTACTCCCGTGAACAAATGTGATACCAAGTAAAATTTTAGTTTTGAAACAACGAAATAAATTTTAAATCACACATTTTGAGAAAAGTAACATAAGTCGTATTTATCTTCCGCTTTTTTCCTACAGATAAAATAGTTTAGAAGAACGACATAAATAGATTAGAACGAAGGACTACTAATATAAGTGTCAGACTAATAATATGGACAGTCAAAAGTTTTACTTAGCTAAGATCCGCGACAAGTAAACAATAACAGAAAATTAATAATATGTGTTTTGTTGCTGGACGAAGTGGATTTACTTGGAACCTAAACCCGAAAACTTACCAAAAAACGGCCAGCTAACTCTCCACCCACCGACCACTATATACAACACCAAACACACACTACCACTTTTCTACCTTGCAAACGACACGTGTTTCGCCCCAACACGAGGCATCTTCAGGTATAGTAGACTTTACGGAAGACAACCGAAAAGTGACTTTTCGGTTGTCTTCCATAAGTGACTTTTCGGTTATAAGTGAATTTTCTGTTATTATTTGCTTGTCGCGGATCTTACCCAAGTAAAACTTTTGACTGTCCACATAGTGATGGATTTCCGCAAAGTAACGCCTGACTCCTTAAATCATCAGACTAATAATATAAGTGTTACACCATTACCGACTGCTTAAGTCGTTGTTTTTATATATAAGCTAGATGGCGCTGCATGACAGCGCTATCTAAATTTAATTATACATTGGTGTTGCGTTTCGCCCAGCCAGTGTTGTGAGATACTAGACAATTATGAAATATATGTATGTGTTCTAGTTAAAGTGAAGTACTGTCATTTATTGTGGCTCCTTCTATAAGTGAAACACAGACTATACACAGTGCCGTATATCGTAAGAGAAGGTTGGAGAAGACTCGCTGTAGCCGCTGAAGCGATAAATAACTGGGTAGTCACATTTACTGCTAGTGGTAGAGCCATGAATGAATCACCGAATTACTAAGTGAGTACCACATGCATACATATTATTACCATCAAGAGATATAATTTTTTTGTATTACCGCGTTTCGTACAGTGAGCGAACGGATTCGGTGGCTCCTTCTCTTATTTATTCACATACTTCCCCTAAGATACGTAATCTTCTTGTATAACTACTATACCGTGTACAAGTTAGCTTGATCTTTTTGACAGATGTAAATTTTTCTAATCGATATCTATACTATATACTGCCTGTTATTCGTGTCCCATCCGTCCGACCGATGTAACATTGTACAGGCGTCTATTATTTTCAGTGTTCCTATTTAAATTTTACTTTGAAGCAATAAAAAGTCTTAAAATTTTCGGATAACTCTTGAATCTTTAAGGACTTTTATGTTATATTACAATTTTTAAAATCAT
The DNA here is from genome assembly GCA_031353405.1 of Baronia brevicornis. Classification (NCBI taxonomy): domain Eukaryota; kingdom Metazoa; phylum Arthropoda; class Insecta; order Lepidoptera; family Papilionidae; genus Baronia; species Baronia brevicornis. The sequence continues at coordinate 165,210 of JASFAT010004428.1, forward strand.
TAAATTAAGAAAATAATATGTTCGTCATTGTAAAGTTATGTTGATCAGAAAAATTTACACCTGTCAAAAAGATCAAGCTAACTTGTACAGGGTATAGTAGCCCTAGGTAATGCAAACGTCTGTAAGCGACCTTAATTATTCATCGTCAGATAAGCCACTCGTTTGCATATGTATTCAATAAAAAACTCAATCAATCGATTTACGAGTTACGTCACTCCTCTCGCTATCTTTCCGTCCCGCGATCACTGCGACTGTTATCTGCGATCGTTGTAATAACAACTAAAGTTTGATAGTCACGTAGCGCTCGGAGATATAATAAAATTTAACGTGTCGCCCGCTCCAAGTTTACTCCGACCGAGTTTATGGTTAAAACTTTTTTTACACAAATTATTTGGCTATCTTACATTGCAATTTGCAGAAAATGATCTTCGCCTATGGCGTCATCTCGTTTGAAATTACGAAATATCGTATATATTAAACAGCACTATCTCAGTCGGTACGCCTCAGCCTTACAATTTGAACGTCGTGAGTCCGTTTCACTTACTGGACTATTGATTTTTTTATGGGTTAAGAAGGCAAACGCCAGCAGTGCCATAGGCAGTGCAGAAGCGTTGCCGGCCTTTAAGGAAAGTGTCATCATGGAAGAAGGAAGGCGAGGGGAGTGAGGGGGAGGGGTGATGGGCCTCTGGCACTAAATCGCTCACCGGATTAAGCGCGATTTTCTGCGGGAGTGTGGTACTTCCCCGGACGAGCCGGTCCATTTTTGTTAAAGTATTCGTCTACAGCGTGGCTCTACCACTACCGAGTCATATTAGCTTAGTTTATATTATAAAGCATAGTATTATTAGCTTAGTTAAAATGGTTAACAAGAATTCTAGAATTATTAATATTTTTAATAATGCCAGTTTTTAAGGAAAAAATAAATATATTAAATATGTAAAAATTGTACCGAGTATTCCAAAGCGGTTCCATTCCAAAATTACATGAAAATTTTTTTCAAAACAAAACTGAAAAAGTATTTTTCTAGTGACAGTAACCCTAATATTATTATGATATAATGTATATATAGGTTGGATTAGGATGAAAATAAATATTATCTCTGCTACTTGTGACGAATTTCGTTATTCGAAAAGAGATTCTCGAACATTCGCGATATCGAGTCAAAATCTCGGAAACTGAACTTGATCCCATTAAAACTCAGCGAAAGCTTCGCGAAATCGCCGCGACTTTATATCGCATTGACTTCGCGCGGAAACAACTTTAAAGCTATAACGAGGAACAACGATACTGTGACCACTAATTCTATAACGTGAGGCTACTTTCCGTTTTTTCTTCGTCTCGAACGTCACATTTTCTTTCCTTTTCTTTGATGGCAAGTGGTTATAACCATTATGCTAGTGTCAAGTAAAATATTATAATATCAAACCTCTTTATAACTAGTCAGCTTATCACGTTACGTCTTGATAAAATGGTGGGTATTCTACCAAAACACTTTTTCATATATCGTGACTTTTTCAGTCGACCTAAAAATCATAATATATGCATTTATTTCATATCACTTCACTTATACGCCTTAATCAAATTATTGTTTTTTGTGGGACAGGAAGGGAAACGAGCAGGCGTGTCACCTGATGGAAACTATTAATCAAACATTATAAAAATTAATAAAGCTTACGTTCTTTTATCATTCTCTTTGAAAAAAGTTAAAAGCCTCTTTGATTTGATATTAAATAAATCTGTTTCTGCAATAATTAGAGACAATGGGTCGTGGATTCTTGCAGTTTGTGTCTGTGTGAATTGAGTGCAGTAGTTGTGTAGTGATGTCACTAGAAATCCTAAAGTACGTCTGACCGTAAATTTTTCATTTTTAGTTAAAAAATACTTTCATATATACATATCGTTACGCCTGTTTCCCGTAGGAGTAAGCAGAGACCACAGACCTCCATCTGCCACGATCTCGCACACGTTTCTTGCTTCCTCCACACTTATCCATCTTTTCATCCATCCTTCCTCTCATATGTATTGTAGCGAAACGGTCGTTAGTTGTTTATCGTCCTTATAGGAATCAGGACGTGGCGACTGGCGAACCATGTCGCCGTCATTTTTTAACAAATTGGGTTTATTATAAAAGCGACTGCTTAAAAAAAACGTTATGTACATTTGTTAAATATTTATTTATTTATTTAATACTTTATGGTGCACAAAACAGGAAATATAAGATTAATAGGGAAAGAAGATGTACAAGGGCGAGCTTAACTCCAAATTGAGTTTTCTTCCAGCAAACCCAGGAGTGAAAGAGAGATAAGAAAAGTTGTGAGGATAGAAATAAGTGTACAACAACAAAATATAATAATAATATACATAACAAATTAACAATACATACTATATAAAACCATACATATATAAACATATAAATACTAATAATATATGATATAATACTATAAAAATAAAAGGATATATATATATATATATATATATATATATATATATATATATATATATATATATATATATATATATATATATATATATATATATATATATATATATATAAATATATACACATATAAATATTTTATACTGAAAGGAAATGTTCTTTAATTCTTCTCTTAAATACATCCAGTGAGAGGCTATCATGTAAAGTATGTGGGAGAGAGTTCCACAAGCGTACTGCGTGTACAGCGAATGAGCCACCATAACGGCTAGAAGAATGCAGAGGAATACGAAGGAGAAGGGAGGAGGACGTGCGAGAACAAAATAATATTATATTATTTTGTTCTTTAACAGTCTTTTGAATTCACATAATGTGATATTAAATGAATGTTTTTTTACGGGATAGGGTGGCAAACGAGCAATCGTGTCGTCTGATGGAAAGCAGTTGTGCTATTTCTGTACTCTTTAGAAACCATGGGCCGTAAATTCTTCTAGTTTATCTGTTGTGGCTATGTCACAAGAATAGCTAAAATATGTCTGACCGTGAATCGCTTGTTATTTAGATCAATTTTTGTAAAGCTATTAGATGAAAGTTGGACAATAACAGTTTCGTCGACAAAACGAAACGATGGTATTCTATTGTATTGTATTTATTTTTAATATTATAATCGTGAAGACATGCCTGTGTTAGAAAAATCCTACCTAAATGATTTAGTTGTTTTTAATTTTATTGTATTGTATGTATAAGTAGTAGTATATATATGGATGATGTATGTGTATGAGTGTGTGTGTGTCCGTATCAATGTCGTAACTGTGGTCTGTTGAACACCATGGTTCTTGCTGAAAACCAGCTGGTGGTCCAATAGAACGCCTGGTATATGCTGAGCAAGAAACATTTTATGACACTTATTAGTATAAAATATTTTTTTTTTGTTTTGTTTATTTGTATATTATAATATTATTAAGATTTTAATTAAATCTCGTTAAAAAAAAGGTGTTATGAATAAAGTTTTTTTTATTTCTATTCTTATTAATGGAGTCAGGCGTTACTTTGCGGAAATCCATCACTATATGGACAGTCAAAAGTTTTACTTAGCTAAGATCCGCGACAAGACTCTTGTCGCGGATCTTAGCTAAGTAAAACTTTTGACTGTCCATATATTTCTATTCTACTATCTAATTATATAAATAGTCCTTTTCTTACCTCATTAATAGTTTTGTTTTAAAGTATATGTATGTGTTAATTAGGATTATATACTCAATCGTGCGGGAGCTATGTCTGTTCTTATTAAGCAGTTTGGCGAAGACAACTTAGACATAAATCGTCTGAGACTGCCAGCTGCCAAGCTAAGGGTGTTCAGGATTAAGTTACCGCAGGCTTATGTTGAGTTTGAGAATCCTTGAAATAGTTTTATAGTGCTGAAACCATGACTTTTATGATTAAGAATAAAATACTAAGTGGATAATAGAATTCCACATGACGAGAATCACATGAAAGCGATTAAATAAAATAATCTCGCGCATGAGATCTTCGTAATTGTGGCGTGTTGATTCCACTGTCATCGTGCCCATAGTTGTCTCTGTTAATGGGCTTATCGGTAAAAATTTGGACGCCCATCTGTCCAAGATAGGTTTAGGTACGTGGGTTAAATTAAAAAATTAAAAAAACACCTTTATTATCATTCATCGTTTATTATATCGTTTATCGTGAGATGGTTTCTTTTTTTGGAAGCTTTAATAAGAAGGTTTCATAACAGAAAGCCAGTACGTCCTGCCTGTACTCTCTTACGATGCCGAGACGTGGACACTGACAGTCCGTCTCCTCGCCAAGCTCAAATTCGCTCAGAGGGCTATGGAGAGAGCCATGCTCGGGGTTTCTCTGGTGGACAGAATTCGAAATGAAGAAATTCGCCGGAGAACCAGAGTCACCGACATTGCTCTTCAAGTTAGCAGACTGAAGTGGCAATGGGCTGGACACGTTTGTCGGAGAACCGACAATCGTTAGAGTAGACGAGTGCTGGAGTGGAGACCGCGACTCGGCAAACGTAGTGTGGGACGCCCTCCTGCTAGATGGAGCGACGATCTGCGCAAGGCGGCTGGCAGAGACTGGATGCGTGTAGCCGAAAATCGGGCTAGGTGGCGCGCCTTGGGTGAGGCCTATGTCCAGCAGTGGACTGCCGCGGGCTAATATTGATATTGATAACAGAAATATTATAATAATATTATTTTTATAGTGTTCGTAATATGGTGTATAACTAAAGAAGAAACAAAGATAATAATAGCAAATAAAGCAAATGAGCATAAAGATCATATGGAGTTAAGTGATCACCGCTACCTATAGCCATCTACAAACGGAAGCCTTACAAATGTGATGCAGAACTTTTGTAAAAACATATATGTATGCCTGCCAATATCATAATTCTTCGGGAAAACAGATGGTAGGTCATACCATTAGTTGCGATAGGAACACTTCCTCGACACATTCAAATCCGTAACAACTGAGAAAGTAATAGCAGTTTCAAATCGAGACAGTCCTATATTTTTCATAATCAGAGGCCTTACAAACACAGCGTTCCGAGAACGACCTCCCAACTGCGTACAGAACGCTCATACATAAAACATGCGGGCCCGTGAACCCAATAATATTGTGTATTGTTTGACAGAAACGCTGTATTGGCGAAAAATTATGGTAAAAAGGGTCCCTTGGACGGACGTGCTCGCGTACAATGACGCGTATTTACCAAATATAGTGATTTGATGGAATAACGATCTAAAAATATTCTTTTGAATGGTCGGCAATGTTGTCTCTTTTCTACTTCATCCGAAAGACTCGCACGACTCTAGACGAGAGGAGACCCAGAAATACCGCAATCAAAATGACCACGATTATTTTGGTAGGATATAAAAATAAGTTTTATTATAATACATTAATATAGAAAAATGGACAGCTAAAACTTTTATTTAGCTAAGATCCGCGACAAGTCGCGACAAGGCGCGCGCTTGTTGCGAATCTTAACTAAGTAAAAGTTCTAACTGACCACATAGTAATGGATTTCCGCTAAGTAACGCCTGACTCCATTTATCATAGAAAAATGGAGTTACTACAGGCTACATCCTTAGTTTGGAAAGCCCTAAGTCCATCTACGGACTGTTTGAGGTATATCAATGTAAGGTTCCCTTCCTTCGGAAACTTTCTGAAAAACTGCGTGCAGGACTTATTTGATTCGATATTCACACACAAAAGAAAACATAGGATTACAAATAAACAAAAGTTCACATGCATTATGTATGTTTATTTTTAAATAAAATTCTTTACTTTCTTTCTTTACTGATCTTAAAAAGTACAACACCTCACAGACTATCGGATTCAAGTGGTGAATGCAGGGAGCCGGAGGCCCAATCCTTTTCCTCTTCGTTTCTTTCATCCTTCTATTCCATTTTTACATTTTGATTTGATTCTTAAGTTTCTCTTCTTATCTAAATATTGACCGAAAATTGTTATATTTTTTTTTATATATTCACGCCTATCCCCCGCAGGGGTTGGCAGAGACCACAGAGCTCCATCCGCTGCCATTCATCGCAGCGAAACGGCTCGTCATTGGTCGCTTTTCGCCCTCGTGAGAATCAGGACGTGACGGGTGGCGAACCACGTCGCCGTCATTTTTCGACAAATTAGGTATATTAAATTCGTCTTTAGTGAATCCCACGAGCCGCAAGGGAAGATGGAGGTCAGCCCCAGCAGAGCCCTGCATGCTGAGGTAAGGCACCATAGTCCCCGGGGGAGCCCGACCCCGGAACGATCGGCACGCTTACGACTAGGCTCGCCCCTAGCCACGCATCCATTGGCACGGCAGACCGTGGATTGGCGGAGAGGAAAGGAAAGGATAGAGAAGAAAGGAAGGGGCAGGAAAGGAAAATGTGGATTGGGGGGGTTACCAGACTCGGAATAAACATTTAAAAATCCATATAAATATTTATTCCGATGCGGGAATCGAACCCGCGAACATTGACTCCGCGGGCGGAGGGCCCCGCCACTGAGCCAATCGGTCGTTTGGCTCAGTGGCGGGAAATTGTTATAAAAGAATAAAAAAATAAATAAAAGAAAAGAATTTTCGAATTGCAAAAATGAATACCTTAAAAGCATCGTCCAAGAGGTTCTAGCGGCGGACATCTGCAAAGGAAGAGTGCCATTATCCGAGCCATCCGACCCTACTGACAAACTGAATTACCCCGATTCTGGAACGAAACCCGCTCCGATATTATTGCATTTGCAATTTCGCAGTGCCGTTTCAGAGCCTTTAAATTATTTCCACCTTTTTCTATATTTAAGCATGGAGTTCCAGGAAATTAAACGCATAAAGATGCAATGACGAAAATCACTTTTCTAAGACCGGGGAAACGAATGGATAAAAATAATAACGTGTTTAACAAACATATCAAATCAAAAAACAAGCCTACATGTGCCCAAAAGGCCGGCAATGCTTCCGCGACTCCTGCGGTGTCTCGGTTGTCTATGGGCAACGTTGATCGTTTCCATCAGGCGGCACGCTTGTTCGTTTGCCCTCCTATCCCATAAAAAAAATCAATATTTTTCCCCTTACGGGCCAAAGATTGACTGAAAGAAAATACTTTCTTGTATTAAGTCCATTTACGTCCCATCATAAGTTTTTATTCTTAACGTAAATAATGTACAACATAAAGTAAACGTAAGTAGTTAAATGAATTTGCATGTATTGTTGCATGCATGCAGATTCATTTAATCATTTTTTTTATTTTCAGCCCACGGCAGTCCTCTACTAAACATAAATCTTCCATAAGACCTAGCCTGATCTTCAGCTTTACGCATCCAGTAGCAAACTTCTAGTACTAACAAAGACCGTATTCAGTGTTTGAAAACTACAGGCAACGAAATGACTTGACGAAGCTTCCGGAATGATGCCCAGCTACAATGATTTCTTGTATTGGTTTATTTTTCAAGACGCCTCCATCTAACTGTATAGAATTTCCAAAATTAACATACTTCTATAAAACTTCCAGAGTTTTACAATCTATGATAGTCGGGTGTTGCTTCTTTCGGGATAATGGAGATAGATAATTATTATATTAATTTTTATTTAATGGTATAAATACATCACATGTCACTGCATTTGAGCGGTTGCGGAGAAAAAATTAATCTCCGAAACGTTCCACTCCAGCTTGAAAAACATAGGAAACTTTTGGAACCCATAGATTGCGCTGTTGTAGAGATTCGAATTGTTTTCAACGTTATTTTTACATGTTATTAGATCTTAATAGGTTAATAAATTTTTGAGCTCCATTTTCTTAACCTTTCTATAAATGAGAGACAGTGATATAGTACCCGTAAAAATCAAATTATATTTTTATCACATAAATACAAGACAGGCGTTTATTATGCGACTTGTTCATGCATAAAATATGGGTTGAAAACTAATAAGAGTCAGTCGGCACCTTGACAGGGAGCCATGATATTATGATAAATAGCCTCACCCTTGTCAGCGCCACGTCGAACACGATTATGGAAAAGTTAACGAACACAAAGGATGCGGAAACGGATAAAGGAGGGAAGTGAAAAATGAACAAACCCAACAAATGTGTTATTTTCTTTAAAACATTCTTACACCACAAATCCTATCTCCAGCGGTATTACCCAAACGATGCGATATTGGAACCTTCAAAACACAAGTGTACACTGTGGACAGTTAGAACTTTCGTTTAGTTAGCTAAGATCCGCGACATGTATATTTAAGTAAACAAAAACAAATAAATAATAATGTGTGTTTTTTATATACGGAGTGGATTTACGGGGAAATTAAACTAAATCTTAACGAAAAAACGACCGTCAGCAATTTTCCACCTCCCAACAATTATCAACAACATCAAACACACATGTTTCGCCTCGACACGAGGCATCATCAGGTATAGTAGACTCTACGTGTCTGTTTGGTGTTGTTGATAGTGGTTGGGAGATGAGAAGTTGCTGACGGCCGTTTTATCGGTAAGATTTAGTTTAAGTAAATCCACTTCTTTCAGTATATAAAAAATACACATTATTATTTTTCTTGTATTTTTTACTAAAATACAATATATATGTCGCGGATCTTAGCTAAGTAAAAGTTCTAATTATCCACATCATAATGGATTTCTGCAAAGTAACGCCTGACTCCATTAATCAACAATTCTCATGATAAGTGAAAGCCACGTAACGCTTCCGCAATTTCTATGGCGTTGCAGATGTCTTTGGGAGGCGTTGATTGCTTTCTATCAGACGATTACTTATCGTTTGTCTTGCAACATATTCGTTTTGTACATAGCATGTATTATTACACTCATCTCTCAATCCGCAGGTAGAGAACAGGGCGGCGGAGGAGAGCCTATCAGGCTCTCTTACAACCCTCATAAGCGAGGTTCGGGCAGCGGAAAAGGGGCAGCCTTGCTGCCTGACATCTGAACCTCAAGGTGGCGCACAATATGTGTCCCCAAAGTAGGAAGGAGTTGGGGAGTCTCATCCCCACTCACATCTTGAAATTGGTCCCTAAATAGGGACAGCGCCGTCAGGGCTGCGGTAGCATGCTTCAGCATTTACTGCAGTTCTGACAAGTGGCCGAGAGAGTTTTATTAAAAAAATGTATTATTAAACTTAATTGGTAAAAGTAACTTTGTTTAAAGCGTATTGCCAGTCCTTTTATACGTGCAGTCTGTGGGTCGACTATACGCAGCGGACAGTCAGTGCACTGCGTGTCCAGTATGCAATTTAATTTCATTTACATTTAGTGAATAATAAATTTGGAAATAATCTTTTAATGGAAATAAAAGGCTATTTTATTTATTTATTTTATAGAGTTAACAACAACTGTCATAAATTTATTCTTTATTTTAATAGAAAATACGAAAAGAAAACGTTGATTTTTCCAACACAAAATTGATCGCACAATTTCAAATTGAATCCTAACATATACAACTCACCAAATGTAATAAAAGACTCTATCCGAAGAGCTTTAAAGCGCAAAATCTTTTGTCATTGAAAAATGACGTCGCTTTAGTTGGGTAAAGAAGCTTATTTGTCAACTCTTACATACAGCGTGTACTAGGATGTGACATTAAAAAGACGTGGTAAAGTCGCTCGCAGTCCCCAGAGGTACGCTGCGACGACTGTTACAGAAATATAATAATAATACACGTAAAGGGGAACTGAAATATCGCTATTATAACCTAAAAAATAAGTTTATTAAAGACACGCATTTTACACACACGCTGCTCATAATCTCATCTATTTAAAATTTACCCAGGTATATAGGTATTCGTCATCTGCTGCCTACGCAGAATCTTAAAAGTATATCGGTCGGACGGATTGGACATGATTAACAGGCAGTATACAGTGCAGATCGATGTAACATTGTACAAGCGTCTATCATTTTCAGTGTTCCTATATAAACTTTAAAGCAATAAAAAGTCTTTGAAAAAAAAATACTTTGAAGCAATAAAAAGTCTTAAAATTTTCGGATAACGCTTGAATGTTTAGGGACTTTTGTGTTATATGTATTTTTTTAAAATTTTTAAAATCATTAAATTAAGAAAATAATATGTTCGTCATTGCAAAGTTATGTCGATCAGAAAAATTTACATCTGTCAAAAAGATCAAGCTAACTTGTACAGGGTATAGCCGTGGATGCCGACCATGTAAACATGTTCTGATAGTGCGTTGACGAGCCAATATATATGTCTATATATAAATGAACAGAGCATGTTTTTTGCTTTGTATATAAGAAACTTACATTTAAACCCGACGGTTACTTTTAGTTTCATAAACAGACATAAAACAATACTTACCTAACAACTATCTTATGCATAAAACATCGTTTCCAAAACTAATAACAGTCAGCCGGACGAAGCGTGATATTATGATAAACAGCTTCGTCCACTTCGGGGTGGTACGAAGCGCGAGAACAGATATCAAGAATAAAGGTTACAAAGTAATGTAATATTCACTAACATATACAGTGAGATCGCATTTTCTAAAAATCTATACGGGATTGAACATCAGCAATATTTTTGGGTGGCAATTTAGGTTAAGAGAGATAGAGAGTTATATCCCTTAATCTAAATTAAAAATTTAATCTGTCTAAAATTAAAAAGCAATTTTTGATTGTTCAAATACAAAGTTACAATGTCAAACAAGTTTCATCTCCACAATCTATGTAGACCATCAGTTTCTGAGTGGCGATTGAGTACGATGCGTTTTTCCAAAAATTTCTTTTCACGCACCACTACTCTGTGGAACCAACTATCTCCAGTGGTATTTCTGAACTGACATATGTCAAACCTACAACCGGCTAGCCTATAACGTTGCAGATGCTTATGAGATATATATGTCCCATAAATTAAAAACACTATTAATTTTGCGGTAAAGAGACTTTGGAGACATTTCACTATGGAAAGCAATATCCGCTCATAGACATCCACAGCGCTACGGGGAGGGAGAGGGAGGGATGAGGGTGAGGGGAGGAGGATGAGGGGATGGATGGGTGATAAGGGCAGGGGAAAGAGGGGAGGGTGGGGGATAAGGGGAGGGGGTGAGAGGGTATGATGAGAAAGGGGAGGGATCAGGGGGTGGTTGGGCCTGCGGAACTCCACCGCTCACTGGATGAAGCACGGTACCTAAACTGCCACTGAAATGCCGGTTTTCTGCGGGAGTGTGGTACTTCCCCGGTCGATCCGGCCAATTCATGCTGTAGACAAATAATTTGCCATTCTTGACAAAGTATCGTTTGCAGCGTGGCTCTACCACTAGGTAAGTAGGAGACTATTAATATTCCAATTTAAATTGAAATTTAAAGCACTTTTCGAGATCATAGATTATGCCATCTCAACTTGAAGGACAAGAACAGAGCGCTAAAGGCAAAGTGATATATTATCTAAGAAAAGATAAGGGAGATTTACGTAGACCAAATTAATTTAAGGTTTTGTGATTGTGATAAATAAGGTTCAGGAAGACCTCTATTTAGGATTTTTATGGGATACAGAGGCAAACGAGGAACCGTGTCGCTTGATGGAAAACAATTTACGCAGATCTTTGTCTCCGACTGTTGCATCTTTATTCTTATATCAACTAGCGTTTGTATTTTACACTATGTTTTATATATCAACATCTACATCACCAGCCTACCTATGTTTACTGCTAGACACAGGACTCCCTTATAGCATGCCACCTAGCCCGATCGTCGGTTCCGCCCATCCAGTTTTTGTCAGCGGCTCTGTGCGGATCGACGCTCTATTTACTCGGGGGCGTCCAGTATTACGTTTGCCGAGACGCGGTCCATTCCAACACTCGTCTACTGTGACATTGTCATTTCTCGACAATAGTGACCAGAACATGACCTAATTTTTAAATTTAACACAATGAATAAATTCTGTGAGTTTATATATTGACATATAGAGACTGTTCCGTGGCAAAAGGATGCTTATTTCAAAAAATAAAATAATTATAATTATAGAATAAATTATGACATAAATTGAACAAACTAACTAACTTTGTTGGCGCAGCGACTGAAAATGGATTTTGGCCTTCGAACAGATCTGACGCCACCGTGCCCTGTTCTGCGCCACTTCCAGCCAGTTGCAGATTTGAATATTACGTAAGTCATCCTCGATCATGTCTCTCCAGCGGTACCTGGGGTGGCTCACAGACCATCGTCTAGTTGGGCGACCCACATACGCTCTCGTTACTGCTTAAATTCATAAATTGATATTTTCAAAATTTATGTCGAGCGACTTTGTCAAACAAATTGTTTGAACACAAGTTATTGCCCGCTTCCCAAACACGGATCTTGGAGTTATGTTTTGGAGAAGCAAAGTTTCTTTTGCAACTTCACGCAAGCTATGTTGAAATAATCTTGTGTTATATTTCTATAGACGCAAGCTTAAGTGTTGACGCGTTCAATAACTTGCAACTTGTTTCCTTTGTTAAATAGGGCAATATTTTGATAAGAGTTTTTAATGTTAATTGCGATTATTGTTCGCCGTGACTTTTGTACTTAATTCTCCGTAGCGAGGGGAGTAAAGGGAGGATGGTAATAAGATCTGAACCGGCCCAAGTCAACCTCACCTGCACGCGCTTACACCGAGCCAGGGAAACTGGTCGAAAGAGGCTTCAATGCGCCTTGGGGTCTAAATAACCATAAAAATGTCTAGTGGCCGATTGATGAGATTTAGATGTCAGAAGGCCGAGAAACCACTGCACTAAATTCCCAAGAAAATCACCTTGAAAGTCACGAAGAGAACAGCGAGTTTATCATGGAAGAGCCTAACGAACCGCTGGGTGAAGTCTGGTGATCGCGATCTACAGGCATGAAGAATTGACCAGAGATCGACTACATCCATCCAGTCTCTGCCAGTCGCCTTGCGTCACTCTATCAATTAACAATAAATTAATAATTAATTCACATTAAGATGATTTGTACATTTTTTTCTATATGGAGTAGAGTCATGGATCATCAACGTACTCGTATGCTGCGTATTCCGTGGATGCTCCATAGAACAAATGTCTTGATCCTAAATGAACTTAATTCGCTATTTAACATTTGCCTCCACAGAATGCTTCAATTCTTCGAATGCATTACACGAACGCCTTTTAACAACCTGGAGAAACTCATAGTTACAAACAAAGTGAAAAGAACGATACCTAGGGGGTACAACCCAACAAAGTAAACTCACCAGGTAATGGATTTTTGTCATGAAAATCTTTGACGCGATACATTTGTCCCAGCATATTACACATACATCACGAAGACTAGGATAAAGAAATAATTAGATTCGAAACAAAAAATATACTGTGCATTGTAAGTACACGTTTTTCCAAGCTCAAGTTGTAAGGATACGCCCAACAAAATGTCTGAAAACAAATTTATTACAACCTTCCCAAAACACGGACGTCTGAGTTTGTTTCCGAATAGCGAACTTTTCTTTTATAACCTTATGCAAACTTGAGAGGAATAATGATTGTTGAAATTAAAAAAACAGATTAACTATTAAGAAAATATCTCCAATGAAATATGATTTTCAAACGAATATGTAAAAATACATTATGTATATTTAAAAATAAAAATGACAAAAGATTTTTGGGTTTAACCATTAAAATTGGACGAGGTTAGGGTACCGAAACGCCAACTCGATGGCAAACCAGATAGTTGTAGAAGCCTCGGAGGAGGAGGCCTCAGCTTAGATGGCTACATGGAGTCGGGGACGACTTTAAGGCCGGAGAGAAAAAGCCAAACTAAGATCCAACTGGAAAAATTTACTGAAACAGGCTAAGGCCCAACCGCGGCTGTAATCCCTTGATGATGATGATAATTATAATAAAATACATTATATTTTTTGCCGTATTCTTCCCTTGGGTATCATACACGATGATTACAGATTGACAGCAGAAACTATTCTAATAATAAAACGCAATCTGTAATTCCCAATCCATAACAGCAATCTCCCCTAAATTTTGACAGAGTTCAATGTATGGCAGTGGATTTTATTTATTTTATTAAATTAGCATTGATTTAATATGTTATATTTAAACAAAACAGTTATATTTAAACATTTATTTTTTAAATTCAAAATAAACAAACTATTTGAATTAGAAGCATTTCTCAAGATCCCAGATTATGCCGTCACGACTGAGAAGACAAGGATGGACTGCGAACGGGAAAGAGATAAATTATCTTACAAAAGATAAGAAAGATTTGCGCAAGCCAATTTTACTTAAGTGATTAAGTGATTAATTTAATATACATGATAATAGGCTGTGTGAAGATAGTGTGTACAGTTAAGTATTTTATTTAAAAGAGAAACACTTATCAGATAAATATAAGTTTATTAAGTAGATATTTTATTTAAAAGACAAAAACTTTTAAGTACATACAGATGATATGCATCACACATGTTTCACGTAGGGGTAAACAGAGACGACAAATCTCCATCGACTACGATCTGGACACTTTTTTGTTTCATCCACACTCATCATTCTCTTCATACTAGCTCAAAAGCTCTTTTTTATGGGATTGGAAGGCAAACGAGCAGGCGTGTCACCTGATGGAAAGCAATCAACGCCGCCCATAGACGCGGCTCTACCACTAAAGCTCGCTGGTTAAGTGTACTTTTGACCTTGCCTTTCTTGTGAACTTCAGTAATTTGGTCAATTTATGTTCTCCTTGGTCTTCCCTTACCGACCCTTTCATCCATGATACTATAACTCTGATATTCACGATTTGGTTCTCGTGGACATAATTAATAGGCGGAAAGTCTTCCCCCGTCGACCCTTCCATCTATAATCGCAAATAAAATCTCTTTTAGCAGTCGTCTTTCATCCAGGATGGATGCACAAACCATCTAAGTTCCATCTAAACATCCCCATCTCAACTATAAGTCTAGCAAAGTATTTTTTTATATACATGTACATATTTCCTATACGAGTCAAATATACGTTGGAATTATTAATGGAGCCAGGCGTTACTTTGCGGAAATCCATCGCTATATGGACAGTCAAAAGTTTTACTTAGCTAAGATCCGCGACAAGCAAAACAATAACAGAAAATTAATAATGTGTGTTTTCCTGTTGGGTTAAGTGGATTTATTTGGAACTTAAACCAAAAACGGAAGACAACCGAAAACTTTTCGGTTGTCTTCCGTAGAGTCTAATATACCTGAAGATGCCTCGTGTTGGGGTGAAACACGTGTCGTTTATAAGATGATAAAGTGATAATATGTGTTTGGTGTTGTGTATAGTGGTTGGTGGGTGAAGAATTAATGGCCGACTTTCGGTAAGTTTTTGGTTTAAGTTCCAAATAAATCCACTTAACCCAACAGAAAAACTAATTTAATTTTCTGTTATTGTTTTGCTTGTCGCGGATCTTAGCTAAGTAAAACTTTTGACTGTCCATATAAGTTGGAATTTACTGCCAGGAGCTGAAATTCCTCTGCTCTTCGATTTACACGTACGTTGGATTGGAATTTATCTTTATTTCTATACAAAATAAACAATCTTTTCGTAATAAATAAAACCACTCGACCAACAATTCATCTTTCTACTCGCTTGCCAATCTTTTCAAGTCGCAGTGATAAAGTTACTGGACATGACCTTATACTGCATCTAAGTAATAAAGCTGAAATAGTTTGAACACAAAGAAAATAATGTGATAAGCGTGCACTGTTTTCTGCCAAGTTTGTTTCAAACCTGCATTTATCTAGTTTCCGTTGAATGAGAGAGGAACGGAAGACTTTTTTAATCTTTATGAGCCATGATTACTTTTCGTTTACTTGTATAAATTGTGGTGATTATTATTTTAATTGGGAAATATACAATTTTATATTAAATTGTTATATTATTTTTATTTACAATAATCGAAACCAGTAAAGTTTCCACTATTAACTATTAATACATACTATTAATACATAATAGCGCTATAAGAGTGTGTGAAACATATTGTTTGTAAGAAAAATAATATAAACAAGGATTTATTGCAAAAAAAGGTGCTGGTGGTAGCTTGCTTTATTCTCCGTCATCGTTCTTCATGTATTATTTTTCATTGCTTCTTTTTCATTATGATGAGCCCGAGGTCCTCATTATTAATTTAAAATACTTATAAATGATATTAAATAGCAAATAATATAATAACGATTATATATGGAGTTTCATATATGAACATAAAATATCAAGTTTGGTTAAAATCATAATTACGATATATAAGGCAATATATACCTATACTTTTACCTTTTATATTAATTATATTTATAATAATGAATTTTATTTTATATTAATAAATCACTTTTTCTCTCTAAGTACTAAGTCCCTGGTGAGGCATAGGGCAGACAACGTTTCTCCATCTCGACCTGTCATAGGTCATACGCTTTGCTTCGCTTCAAGATAGGCCCATCTTCTGCAGTACCCCGCCAAATGTGTTTTGGCCGCCCAAATTTTCTCTTGAATCTTAAATGAATCAATTTACATTTTATATTCAATATTAATTTCTTGTGCCAAGAAAGGTGACATGTCCCTCGAAATTCGTCAGTTGATCGAATCTTGTTTTTATATAAAACAATTTGTTTATTTCTATTGTTAATTTTAAAATTACGAATATAAAAAAATAAAAAGGTTTTATTATATTTAATTAAAAAGTTTTAATACATTGAGGCTACATTTATCAATGTATCACTACAGTATGGTAGTCTCTCAATTTTGAGTTCATTGTCCATTACTGGATTGTTACGGTTATAGTGACTGATTACAATGTGAATAAATGAACACTTGTTCAGACGACAACGGATGTCTACGGAGTGTCAATCATTTTATTTATACCCTCGTTGTCAAGATAAATGCGAAGCCTTTCGCTACATTTATCTAGACAACGAGATGCTCGTTATTCCAATAGATATTACAGAATATCCAATTTATAGTGATGGATTTGGTCATAGTGATAGTTTACGTACGTATATCAGTCACTGACAATACCAACTGGAGAGTTAAAATTTAAATTATAATATATGTAAACTAACGCAAAAAAGAAACACGCTGTAAATGACACATAAGTCAAAAAAAATTATTGCATATTCGGATTAGAAAAAAATACTTCGTCGAATGGTCCGAGTGTCTACGACCAACACAAAATTTGGTACCGCGTTAAAGCTGAATGTTTTTGAGTGATCTACTACAATTTTTATTATGGCTCTGATAGTAAGTTTATATTTTGCGGTTTCGGTTTTACGCATCCAATCTCTGCCAACCAACCTGCGCAGATCGTTGTGCTATCTAGATGGATATCTAGATGGCGTCCCACACTATGTTTGCCGAGACGTCTCCGATCCAGCACTTGTCTTCTCCATGGATAGGAATAATTAATAATAACTCTAGTTATATTCAAAAACATTACTAGTCCTTTTTTAAAACAAAGAAAGTTATTTCGGAAGGCTTGATTTATTTGACTCGATAGTTCAGTACGAAAAGCAGGAGCACATTAATATAATATTATACATTTGACGTCTATATTCTGTGACGTGATGTTGTATATTCTCGATTAGCTCACCGCTCTATCTTTAAAAAGTATATAATATAGTAGCATAGAAGAGGCTTATGTTTATGTTATTCCATGGCTTATTGCTGTTGTGTTTAAGGATTATAATCGTGTTTAATATTTTCCGTGGGAGCGAGGCGTTGAAAATTAAAGGCTTCTTTCGCAAAATTCCTGCCTCTCAGAAACAGGAAAACAATTACGCGACGCCGTCTCCACGCTAAGCTCACAAAGGACGACGTCACAATGCATCTAATCTCTTTTCGTACGTCTGAAGATGGCCGTTAATTTTACGCACAATAAGCACAAACCGCTAAAACATTGCTGGACGCTGTCGGGTTAATTTCGTTATTTGAGTTTTATCTTACAATCGTTCTTAAATTAAGAGAAGGCAAACTCGGGAAATTTGTTTTTTTTTTATGGGATAGGAAGGCAAACGAGCAGGCGTGTCACCTGATGTAAAGCAATCGACGCCGCTCATAAAGATCCGCAGTACCATAGGATTAGACGTTTATGGGCGTAATGTTTAGTGCAGAAGCGTTGTCGGCCTTTAAGGAAACTGATATTATGCAAGGGTGGAAGAGCAGGGAGAGTAGGAGGAGGGGGATGTCTATGAGCGGCGTTGCTTGATTTTCATCAGTTTACACGCCTGTTCAGTTGCCTTCATATCGCATAAAAATATATAATGTATTATAAGTTGTTGCGATTTGTTCCCCTCATGCGATCGTCGTGCATTATCTACCCTTTCCATTGTAGGTTTTGTAAAAAAACTATCATTGGTGTATCAATGTTGAGTCGGTGTTTTTCCGTTCGCCAGTAATCATAGTAATGCCAGCTCGTTTTGAATTTATTTAGTTTTAAATGTACAAACATCACTATATCAGATTATTAACGGAGTCAGGCTTTACTTTGCGGAAATCTATTACTATGTGGACAGTCAAAACTTTTATTTTTATATCAGTGCTTCGATTAAGGTGAGTATAAAATTTATGAATAGGAAAAAAGGTATATTGGAACATAATAATGATTTCGATGATCAACTTTAGTTTCAAAATATCTAGGCCAGCGAACGCCAAACTTTTTGATGGGACTCACGGATCAGTAAATTCGTAATTTAAATCCCGTGGATCACTAATAGGATTTTTAAGTGTTAAATATATTTATAAAAAGTTATGATCTAAGAACATATAAAATGTACCTAGTTAATAAAATGGAACTATTATGATTAATGGAGTCAGGTGTTACTTTGCGGAAATCCATTACTATGTGGGCAGTCAGAAACTTTTACTTAGATAAGATCCGCGACAAGCAAACAAAAACAGAAAAATAATAATGTGTGTTTTCTACTGGAATAAGTGGATTAACGGGAAACTTAAACTATATCTTACTGAAAAAAAAAACGGCCGTCAGCAGCTCTCCACTTCCCAACCACTATCAACAACACCAGAAACTTTTCCACGTTGCACACGACACTTGTTTCGCCTCAACACGAGACATCATCAGGTATAGTAGACTCTACGGAAGTCAATCGTTAAGTTTACGGTTGTCTTCCGTAGAGTCCGTCCGAATCCCGTATATAGTTCCGTAGATAATGTATATCAAAGCGAATAAAACTTTATCATCATACAATTTTCTCTTTAAAAACTGTCATAAAATTCAAGGTGATTTTCTCGGAAGTTTTATCTTAAGTTTATATGTCAAACTTTTCTTTGTGATCAATTAATCCTGAGATTATGATTTGGCTTTTGAATAGGTTAGAAGTAATTTATTTCTTTATGATTTATTTATTTTATTGGAAAAGAAGACCAATGAGAGAACATATCGCTTGACGAAAAATAATTAATACTGATTATAACTAAATTAAAAAAAGGACAGATGCAAACCCGTATAGAAAAATTTAAATATGGCGAGACTTTTAAATGTGACGGGACAACCTAATTCAATTATATTCTGTCATATAACGTAAGAAAGCATACATACATACATATTGTCTAGCCAGTTTCCCGTAGGAGTAGGCAGAGACGACAGATTCTCATCCGCTACGACCCTGGCACACACCTTCTTTGATTCCTCCACACTCATCCATCCTTCCTCTCACATTCATTTTGGCATAATGGTCCTACGTTAGTCGCTTCGCGCGCTCGTGGGAATCAGCACGTGATGGGTGGCGAACCACGTCGCCGTCATTTCTCAGCAAATTAGGTCTATTAAAATTCGTCATAGTGAATCCTACTAGTCGCAAGGGAGGGTGGAGGTGAGCCCCAGCACAGCCCCGCATGCTGAGGTAAGGCACTATAGTACCCGCTCGATCCCGGGATGGCCGCTTGCGACTAAACTTGCCTTAGCCACGCATCCATTATCACGACAGACCGTGGATTAGCGGAGAGGAAGGAAAAAGGGTAGAGAAGAAAGGAAAAGGCATATAATACTACCGCAACAGAAGACAAGGAGTGATACGGTAGTAGCTCGGGAGGCCGGGGTCGCGTACCCGTGTACCAATACCATAACTACCGAAAAGGCAGCTAGGCAAAGATACTCCCTGACAGAAGAATCGGTTTTAGCAAACCGTATATATTAACAGTTTTAAAATAATCCATTAATTAATGTACCGAAAATCAAATGTGTGTTTCACACACGAGTTCTAAATGAATATTTATACCTGCTTGCCAGTTTTATTTACTAGACTAGATTAACATAAAGTTTCCATATCACGTAAAGGACTCCAGTGAAGGCGTCTTTAACTTTGATGAACACTGAAGTAACTTAAATATTTATGTTATTTGCATTCAAATTTTTATAGGCTTGTAAAGCTCTCATGCGCCAACTCCAAAGATGACTGTTTCACAGTCAAGCCTGACTGTTTCGCTTTTATCATGGAGAGTGCTCCGAGGAATTATTTGGAATAATTCCCGCCGCCGAATCCCACAACCGCACAACTCGCCGCAAAGAAAGTTTCATCCTCACCATCTGGATGAGTGGCGATCTACTACAGTGCGCTTCTCTCGAAACTTCTTTCCACGCACCACCACTCTGTGGAATCAGCTACCTTAGGCGGTCTTTCCGAACCGATACGACATTGTACAAGTATTGACAAGGTACTTCAAAAAAACAAGCCTACTATAGAGTCTACTATACCTGAAGATGCCCCGTGTTGGGGCGAACACGTGTCGTTTAAAAGGTGGAAAAGTTGTAGTGTGTGTTTGATGTTGTGTATAATAGTTGGTGGGTGGAGAGTTGCTGGCGGTTTTTTGGTAAGTTTTTGGGTTAAGTTCCACATAAATCCACTTCATCCAGCAGGAAAACATACAATATTAATTTTCTGTTATTGTTTGCTTGTCGTGGATCTTAGCTAAGTAAAACTTTTGACTGTCCACATAAAAATGGAGAACTATTTTGTTAGTCTCGCTAAAACTCAAAAATGGACCGATTTGAATATTTTTTCAAATTTTTTTTCGCTAAAACAAAGGGAAGGTTTACGAATTAAATAATATATGGAAAACATAAAAGAACAGCTTGAAAAATTAAAAATTCTTTTTCTTCCTGTACTTTCATAGATAGCGTACGTGACGGCTTTATCGTCTAAGTCTAACGGACGTGTTGTTATACAAAACTGCCGTTTCTTTTGTGCGATTAGCGATTAGTATTGCATACCTTAGTACCTACTAATATACCAGGAGAAGATACATTTACCGGAAAATATCATTTTCGTTTTTTTTTTGGATAAGAAGGCAAACGAGCAGGCGTGTCACCTGATGGAAAGCAATCAGCGAACCGACCTTTAAGGAAAGGGGTAGGGGTTGGGGGAGGATGTTGGGCTTCCGGAACTCGGCCGCTCACCGTACGAAGCTCGGTAGGTAAGCAACCACTCAGACGCCGGTATTCTGCGGGAGTATTGTACTTTCTCAGGCGAGCCGGCCCATTTATGCTACAGACAAATATTATGCCATTCTTGACAAAGTATTCGTCTACAGCGTGGCTTTACCACTACTTAAAATATATAGAACGTTAATTTGAAGTAAATAAATTGTAGTTGAAACGAAGTTCATCGGGTCATCTAGTAATGGTATAAAAGCCGCAGCTGTTTGAGAAATATTGACTTAGCCCATTCGCGGCTGTTTCTCAGTAGGCGTACAAAGTTTCCTTTAATGTATACATAAATAAAACAGCGTAAAGTGCTCCGTGAAATATGGGAATTGTGTTACCTGAATTCAGTTGCTAGCTTGTCACTTTCCGAAGCTTCTGGGATTTGAAAATGATCCATGTGTACTTAGCGAAAGGTGAACCTAGCGTGTTATTTGCCCTTGAATTCTCTGAAGTACTTAAGTATAATAAGTAAATGGATTTTTATTCTCTAAAGAATTGATTGCATGTAGTGTAAGAAGAAAGTTTATAAGATACTAGCTTTTACCAGCGGCTTCGCTCGCGTGGAATTTGGTCTACCACATTAAGTTTCGTGACAGATCATTCAATAATATATATATATATATATATATATATATATATATATATATATATATATATATATATATATATATATATATATATATATATATATATATATTATGTTTTATTTTTCGTATTATTGTATAAGTTTGTATTATTGTTGTTGTGAAAAAAGTGTTCTGAATAAAGTTTTTTCTATTCTATTCTAAATATAAAACAAAGTTTTACTTGTAGAGCCGAGGAATTAGCACGTCACCCAAACTCGGAATAAATATCTGAGAGACGTATCTCCGATTTGGGAATCGAACTCGTGATTGTTAACTCCGAAAGTGATAGCTTGGCCTATAAGCCGATTAGAACGTCGTTGTGATACCTGCGTATTTTTAAAGAATATTGCTTTCGCATCGATATCAAAATTACATTACATTACGTACAAGAAACATTTTACGTACAAAAACTTCAGTTTAAATTTGTTTTAGTTTGGTTTAGCATCTGAAATGTTTGCTGAAACAAAAAGAAACGTTTTTCACGCCATAATACGGAATAAGACCGCGTTAACAAGACTATGGTCGTTTTACGAATATTCGTTCGTTTTTAACGAAAACTCGTTCGTTTTTTAGAAAATTTGTGGTCTAGTTCCAATAGTATCCGGAAGACGGAACCTTGTCAGATGTGAGGTAAATTTACTTATAGACAGTAAATTTATTAATGGAGTCAGGCGTTACTTTGCGGAAATCCATCAAAATATAGACAGTCAAAAGTTTTACTTAGCTAAGATCCGCGACAAGCAAAACAATAACAGGAAATTAATAATGTGTTGTTGGATTAAGTGGATTTATTTGGAACTTAAACCAAAAACTTACTGAAAATCGACCATCAATTCTCCACCGACCAACCACTATACACAACACCAAACACACATTATCACTCTTCCATCTTGTAAACGACACGTGTTTCGCCCCAACACGAGGCATCTTCAGGTATAGTAGACTCTACGGAAGACAACCGAAAAGTTCCGTAGAGTCTACTATACCTGAAGTAAAACTATAAAATAAATTTTAAATCAACTTTTTTAAAATCAATATCATGTTATAATCATAAGTATTTTCTAATTGTCTGTATAAATGTAATAAATAAATTATTATTATAAAAAATTGGGTTTGCCAGAAGAGTCATGAAAGCAGACTAAATGCGGTGGAAATGAGAGCATTAAGAAGTATGTGTAGTGTTATTTGAATGATAGAATAAGTAATGAGGATATAAGAGAGCGATGTTGAGTAAAAGAAAGTGTCGTGACTAAAATGCTTAGATGGTTTGGGCATATAGAGAGGATGAATGAAAGACGACTGGCAAAAGAAATTCACGTTGCGAATGTCGATGGAAGGGTCGCTAGGGGAAGACCACGGAAAACATACCTTGACCAAATTGCTGAAGTTTTTAAGAAAGGCGAGGTCAAGTACCCTTTACCAGCGGAATTGCACGAAGAGAGTAATGAGTGCGGAGGAAACAAGAAAAGTATGTCGAGATCGTAGCAAATGGAGATGTGTGGTCTCTGCCTACCCCTACGGGAGTAAGGCGTGACGATATGTATGCAGAAGACAAAAAGTTTGTGTTCAAATTTGTATTTAACGTATAATGAAAATATTCGCGGCAAAATGATTTAAACATAGAAATCGGCTCTTACCCAAAAGGACGATAGACTCGAAACGATATTATCATTTCAATATGTTGGTTTCAATACTTCATATGTGATCGTCTACAAACACTATTCTGTTTGAATCGTATTTGTCTCTTGAGAGAGTACGTTTTCTATTAGAAAGAAGGAATATATGTATAACACATATGTATGTATTAATAACACGCAAATAATGCACGAACGAGTGTGATATATAGTTTTTAACAGCCCATATATGTCTCACTGCTGAGCACGGACCTCTCCATTTCTGAAGGAATCCACCAACCCACCACGCTTGTCCAATAAGGATTGGCGGGGTTACCAGACTCGGAATTAATATGTAAAATCCATACATATATTTATTACGATGCGGGGATCGAAGCCATGACCATTAACTCCGCGGGCGAAGGGCCCCGCCACTAAGCCAATTGGTCAGTCCAAAGCCAATTGGTGTGATATTGGTTATAGTTAAATTCCACATATGGAGCTCACATAGAGAGGGGTTGAAAAAAAAATACAATATCTCTACTATTATATATGTCAAATTTAAAACAAAATAATAATAAATATTGAGAATATAAAAGAGAAATAAATTATTGTAACATTAAGTGAACAAGAAATATTTGTTATAAGTCCGTTAGTAAATTATATTTCTTTATATATCAGATACAGAGTCCATTTGGTTGGTGAAGAAATAAATATGATGAGTTTCCGGTGAAATCAAAAGTAATTGGTAGCGCTTATTTCTTCCGATATTGGACATCGAATATATTATGGGTTGAGTTGTATACATGTCAATTTATAAGATTTTCTTGTGCGCTATTTATAAATAATAAATAAAAATATAGATAAAAAAGAATTCAGTTTAGGCCCAGCGGTCTAAGAATAATGATTATGAATAAAAGTTTAAAATTTTTTAACCAGTTTTAATAGTGATAGAGCCACCCTGAAAACGAATACTTTGTCAAGAATGGCATATTATTTGTCTGTAGCATGAATGGGCCGACTCGGCCGGGTAAGTACCACACTCCCGCAGAAAACCAGCGTCTAAGTGGTAGCTTAGTTACCGCGCTTCGTACGGAGAGCGGCCGAGTTCTGGAGGCTCAACACCCTCCCCCCTCCCTCTACCCATCCCCCTCCTATTCCCACTACCATAATCCACTTTCCTTAAAAGTCGGCTACGCTTCCGCACTGCCCATGACGCTGCGGAAGTCTATGGACGGTGTTGATTGCCATCAGGTGACACGCCTGCTCGTTTACCCTCCTATCCTATAAGAAAAATGTGGCAAATGTATTTTGGGTGAAACCAGGTTTTTCATTAGATGTTTAAAATGTAGTGGGAAGGATTCGAGAAAAAAAGATTATTATTGAATATCACGAGTAGTAAGTAAGACTGATTCTCTATTTCAGAGAACGTTAAAAGAGTGTAATTGTGTATCATCAATATAATACGTAGCTGTAAGTCCACTCCTAGAAATTGGTCTCCCTTAAAATTGGGCGATTTTGCCATAATCTCTTGGTGAGTCGTGGTTTAGAGGGCATAGATTGTCTGTTATTCCCTGATAGATATTGCGACGCAACTACAGGTATCATAGTTGCCTCGCAAAATACTCACGAGAAGAAATAGAATGCCCTATTCTTTGCTGGGAAACTAACACAGCAAAATTACATATATGAATGAGTCTACGTAACTTTTCGAATCTGTATTTTTTCTGTTCTCCTTCTCTTTTTTCATCTTAGCTACCTCCTTCACCTTGCCCTATCTTTTACGCATTCGCTACATTCATATAAATTATATTTCGATGGACAGTGCTGCCAATCTAGTAGCAATTCTTCTCAAACACAGGGAAAAAGTTACTGAAAGAAATATCTGCGAATGTTTCTAGGCCCAAAATGGAGACTGGATGGAAAATGGAGAGTTCTACAGAATGCCGAAATCGAAGAACTTGTTACTGATGGCAACATAATCGGAGAGAAAATGGTGCATAGACTCCGTTGGTTTGGTAACCTGGAGCGGATGGAAGAGGATCGTGCTGCTAAAAGGGTGTAAGTGTTAATACCGTCCAATCCACGTCCGTAAGTGACCTTAGGGCGACCATAGAGCGACGCTGTAATAGCTGATCTGAGCGGTCTTCGGGCAGGCGATTGGCGAGAAGCAGCCCAAAATCGTGACCAGTGGCGAGTTCACGTAGCGAAAGCCAAGACACATTTTGCGTCGTTGTGTCAGTGTCAGTTTCTGTCTTATTCTTCCCGATCATAAACTTTTAAATTACCTGCCAATAAACTTCGATGCTGCTTGTTCTCTCGCAGCAGTCGACCATTTTTCAACGCGGCACAACTGTTTCACATACGTGACAAAAGTATCAATTTCATAAGTCGCTTACATGAACTTTGGGGACGCTCGCAGTATTTTTAATTTTGTCGCTGTTGCTAAAAGGACGGCCTTATGTTTTATTTATTATTTTAACTTTCGTTCAACAGTTGAAATAGACTGTAGTATAAACATTTGCTTTTTAAATCGCATTTTTAGATATAAGAAATAAAAATTTTAATTTCGAAAAGTATTTCCAAAATTTTTATTTAATTATTATAAGACACTAAAATATTTCAACTTATACACAATAAAACTTTTACTATACATAAAAAATCACTGGTGTATTTATTGGTGGACTATACGAAGTTTATAAAATCTTCATATTTTTTAAAATACATTAAAGGAGAAAAAATAAGTTTATTTTGATAGATTTTTGAACAAATTCCATATACGTTCTCCAGGGAGAGGTGTATGACACCCCAAGAGCAAATCTCCATTTGTAAAATATGATTGATTCTAAATATAAACTATACTAATATAGCTATACTAGGTCAGTTACTCTCCAGAGACCTAGTATTTTTTGTTTTACAAAAAATACGAGGTATAAGACTATTTGATATAATATAGTTACCTATACTAGATGAGTGTCTCTCCAGAGACCTAGTATTTTTTTATATAGTATAGTTAATTATATAAGTAAATTTTAAATTTGGAATCAATCATTTAATTTTTTAATTATTTAACCAAGTCCATTAAGTATTTGTTTATATTATATTAGTATGAAAAATGTAGTAAATTTTTACTTTACAGCCACCAAGAGAGTCTTGTCCAATATTGAAGTGAACAAGAGTCGTCAATTGGCGCCCGTTCCGTCGGATATCCATTATATTTATTGCTTCGAAAGGATGGAATAGTAGACTATCACGTAAAATAATGTTGGGACATATTGAATTCACTCTTCGAAGCCATTTCATTTTTCACGTAAATTTCTCAGCAGACATTTACTTTTACAAAAATGGTAAAAATAAAAGAAATAGTGGTTTATCAATGTGTGTATACAACAATTTTTTCTTTTATTCTTGCTTTGTAGTACCCGACTTGGAGTTTTCCGACGAATGGGGTCTCGGTATTTCTTCGTGTAGGTGTTGTATGAAGAATTTATGGGAGCAAATACCATTATACAGGCAACATTATCTATCTGAGTAATAAAAACCAGTCTCAACATTCTCTGTCTGTTCGTCATATCTGAGATATCAAATCCGGCACCAAGTGTGGATACTCTAGTGATACATTGATTTTTATATGTATTTCATTCTTTCTGTGATGCCAATTCATTATACCTATGATGTCAATGTAAAGAAAAATGTAATAACGTCAAATATATTGAAATGTACTATTCAGCTTGTCACGTTACGTTTTCCATTCAACCAAAACTTTCTATGGATTTGTGCAATCAACTTAAAAAGTCACGATACAGGCATTTATTTCATATCACTTTACTTATATGCCTCAATCCAGCTATGTATTATAATACACTACCATAATTAAACAATATAACTGATAATAATATAAGATTATGAAAATAAAAATACAACAATACTTATGTAAATTGCCGGGAAAAGTCCTTAATAAAACCTTTAATTTAAATACGTTTTTGCATTTATAATTTTAAATTTTGAAATATTAAAGATGTTATTTAAAAAAAAAAACAGTCAAAAAAGCTACATCCTTCCGTGTGCACATCAGTTTTATTCTCTGTTTAAGAAGTGTATTTTTGAATACGGTTTTATTTGAGAAGCACCTTTAGGTTCCTTGTACGACATATGTACTTGTACGTCGTCACCATATTACTATGGCAAAACTCCTCATCTGTGTGGAAGTCCAACGATAAACTCTTGGGGGATAGGGAGTGCTCCAGCAGTTCTGGATAATTCACTATCCCGGTCTATTCCCTGATATTACGTAGCAATGACTTCTTTTTTCTACCAACTTGTCCCTTGCCCGCAACTTTTCCCACCATTATCGGTGGCAACCGTTTGTATCCGTTATGTCTCATGATGTAGTGTATCTAGGTAAAACAATATTTTTTAAAAAAAAAAACAACGAGGTTCTGATGACCGAGCAAGAGCGGTATAACCGTACTCCCAATCGAGCAACTTGTCGGAAGAAGCTGCAGCGAGCCTTCGAGTCCAAATAACTCCAAAAATGTTCCAGGAAACCACTGCACTAAATCTGCCTAGTTATTAATTTAGATATTAAAAACTTTAACAGAAGGATTCAAAGAAATACTTTCGATTAAAACTATATTAAAATCTTTTTAATAAAGTTTTGAATCTCGTTTCTTTCGATTTTAAATTATTCCTATAATGAACAGATTCCATTGTTCAAAAAAATGCAGGCTTCTGGAAAATCTTGTCCATTATTCTCTTAATCATTCCGCTCATTAATGTAAAGCGTGTACAATTATATTTTAATTCGAGAAGCTTTCACTGGAAATTTCATTTTACTAGTAACTATTCATTTATAGAATATGTATATAATTAAAAATTTTGGAATTGTTTCAAACTAAACCATTAAATTCTTTTTACATTATCAAATATGTGACTCTTGATGGATTGATACACATACTATTTTATATCTATTAAAGGAAAAGAAAGTTATATTTTTACAAGAAGAACGAGCAAGCGTGTTGCTTGATGAAAAACAATGAACTCTACCCATAGACATTTGCAAAATTAGAAGCATTCCAGAAGACTTTCGTAATGGCATTCAAAATAAAACAAAAGAAGATGGTGCGAGCCTCAAGAAAAACTGGATCTACATTTATCTCGATGTGATAATGATTAGGTATTTTGTTTAGAATTAGTTTTCCAATTTCTGGGTCGAAGGGGTCGCTTCGACCCAGAAATTGGAAAACTTTCGTGCCATTATGGTTCTACCACTATAAACATGACAAACTTTTAAACGTTGAGGCTTAGAAAAGAACAACTTAAATTGACTGCCATTCTAGACTGCTTACCTCATGGAAAGTAATCAACGCCGCCCAAAAACACTCGCAATGCCCTGGGCATAACAGAAGAGTTGTCGGCTTTTAAAAAATATGTTTATGTATGGTTCCAATGTCGTATCGGATCGGGAACATCGATGGAGGTAGCTGGTTCCTCATGGTAGTGGAGTAAAAAAAAATTTCTGGAAAACACGCCGCAGTCAATTGCCACTCATCTAGTTGGTGGTGATGAAACTATGAAATTTATGGTTAATTTATTCCCATTCGAGGAGTAAGCTGAGTTGCAACCATATTGAGGTCACAATCACGAAACATCCGATGTATTATACTTTGTATACATCCCTAGCGTCTCTCGAAACTTCTTTTCACGCACTACTACTCTATGGAACCAGCTAGCTTCGGCGGTCTTTCCGAATTGATACGACATTGCCACCTTCAAATACAAGTCTACCCAAAAGGCCGGAAACGCTTCCGTGACTCCTGTGTTGTCGCGGTTGTATATGGGCGGCGTTGATTGCTTTCCATCAGGCGGCACGTTTGCTCGTTTGCCCTCCTATCCCATTAAAATCCCTTACTCCAGGTATGCGACCTGTAGTGTTCCTATAAATGTTCATGAGCAGTGGTGATTGCTTACCACGAAGTAACACGCCTACTCGTTCGTATAATATATTTTCATAAATATGTATAAACTAGAAGCGTCTTTTATGCTCTGGTTAGCGCGCTAAGCAATAAATATCTTATCAGAATTTTAGATATTTTGCTATTCGCTAGAAATTCTTTTCATCAAAGTAAAAGAATTTCATGACATTAAAGCACAAACGCGTAATAAAATAAAATTTAAAACACCTCAAGCCTTCTGAGATGGAATCATGTTTTCGAATGTTTTATTGATATCGACGAGGAGATTCTGCAATTCGAATAAGGCTTTCGTTTAATATTTCTGCCAGTTTGCGAAAATGGAGCTTATTCTGTTTTGTTAAAGAATTTAATCGTGTAACTGAAACGTGTGGGGTGTCGTATTCTGTCAACGCGTGCTCGCATGCACGGCATTCTTAGTATTAATAATGTACTTGATGCTTCAAACCGAGGAGATTTAATTCAGCATTATAGAAACAAGTTTTGTTTTATTTATATCCTCAACTTAAATAAATTTAAATTAAAAAAAAAAGCTCAGTGGTAGGGCGCTCCGGACTTAATGGTTGCGGGTTCGACTCCCGCATCGGAATAAATATATGTATGGATTACAAATATTTATTCCGAGTCTGGTAACCCCGCCAACCCGCATTGGACAAGTGTGGTGGGTTAACGTTCGTTCCTCCAGAAATGGAGAGGCCCGTGCTCAGTAGTGTAATATATATTAGGGTGTCAAAAAAAAAAGCTTTGTTTTTATGGATGAGCTGGTCATCAGATTACTTACCAATCACCGCTGCCCAAAGAAAGTAGCAATACTTATAAAACCGTATGTGTCTTACCCATATTAAGATAATAATAAAATATGAATAATTTTAGGAGAAAGTTGTAATGGGAGACACAAAGAAATAATGAGAAAAGTAACACATAAAAGTTTTGTACTTTCCTAGTAGGGTCAGCATATTTATGTATAGATTTGTCACTATTAATTTAATTTTAACCTAAAATAATATCGCTTTTTTATTTTTTAAGGGCTAGGGGGCAACCGGGCGAGCATGTCGCGTGATGTAAAGCAATTGATACCGCTTATAGACATCCGCAACACGATTATCACGGATGCGTTACTGGCAATTAAAGAAATGAAATAAATCGGAGATTCCCACGTTTGTCTTGAGATAACTTGTGTCATTCCTACCTTCAGTAGCGCGCAAATTCTATATAGAGATATTGTGTGTATATTCAATGGCTGTATTCATTAATATATTTTTCATGAAAAACTATTTCGTTAGAACGTTCACTAACTGGTATAAATAATATATAAAATTCATCAAAAGATCTTTGATTTAAAAAAAATTGAACATTATATCAGACCACTTATATATCTCGTGAATAAATCCTAACAGCCTTTCATAAATACTTGAACAACAATGGTTCATTCATATTTAGTCTATTCAGAGCTCTATTGTACTTTGTCGATTTGCGTACCCCTATATTATATATTATATAAATATAGTCGAGGTAAATTTTCAAGGAGAGCTAAAGGCAGCATTTAAGAAGCTTTATAAGTTTAGGAAAGACGAAAAAGGGATAGCTGTGAAGTTTCTTTCGTAGTATCGTTCTCCAACCAGAGGAAACTCATTACGAAATTGTGGTAGAAGCTTATCTCTTTCATTGTCACCACAGCACACCATTTGCATTAATCGAGAATACTATATCATACCATCAATGCATTGTATGCGTCGAGCGACCTTAGTACTATTTTGTACTATCAATTAAAAATATAGTTGAAGTTTATTTCAGTGGCATTTTTGAGAAAACTTCTCTTACCAGTGTCACCGACTCATATAATGCTTTTACCGTTTTTAGTCTAGTTATTAATATTTTTTGGGACTTTTGTTAAAAAAAACATGATTAATGGAGTCAGGCGTTACTTTGCGGAAATTCATTACTATGTGAACAGTTAGAACTTTCACTTACCTAAGATCCGCGACAAGCAAACAAAAAGAGCAAAATAATAATGTGTGTTTTCTACTGGAAGAAGTGGATTTACGGGGAACTTAAACAAAATAACAATTTATATTGATAATAAAAGGCTACTTACTTTTTATTGAGGGTCTGTTGAGTTTTTACAAATTCTTTTCGTAAATTGACAAAACCATGTTCTAAATCTATTAGCTTTTTCTCTTTTTCTTTTGTCTAAAGACATTTTTTTTATGGGATAGGAGGGCAAACGAGCAAGTGTGTCGCCTGATGGAAAGCAATCAACGCCGCTCATGGACAACCGCGGCACCGCAGGAGTCGCGGAAGCGTTGCCGGCCTTTTGTAAGGCCGGCAACGCTTCGGCCTTTTATAAGGTTCTAATATCATAACGGTTCGGAAAGACCACCGAGGGTAGCTGGTTCCACAAACTGGTGGTGCGTGGAAAGAAGTTACGAGAGAAACGCGCCGTAGTAGATCGTAATATTACTAATTAATACTTTAAATATTACTAAAATTCTTGTTAGTCATTCTAAGTAAGCTTATAAGTTTTGTTACTTAATAATGAAATATGTTAAATTCACAGATTCGCCCATTTCCATTGATGTGAATTGATTGATTTGATAAGCAATGTGAATTGATATATAATAGATTAAAATATAATTCAGAAGGGAAAAAAATATGTATCTCTAATATTTGCGCTAAAAAATGGTCCACACGATAATCCAATAGAGGATATGAACTCACGATATACCAACATCGTAACCAGTGGTGGGTTCTTGTATCGAAGGCCAAGACACTTTTTGGGTTGTTCTGCCAGCGAAGTATTATATGCACAAGCAGTTGCAACTGTAATACAGAATATAATAAGTTTTCGCTACATTTTAAACTTCAACGCGATGTGTAAAAGTTTTACGCTTTTGTTTTCAAAGAAAGTTATACTCTAGAGTTATATTGTTTACCTTTCATAGTTAAAACAAGTCAATATGTCTTCTTAGAACGAATAAGTAAACAGAAACTTCATTTATAATAGAGCCGTGAGCCTAAGTAAATCTATTGAATATAAATCAGTATTAAATCATTCAACAGACGATGGAAATAATTTAAATTTATTTGAATCGATAACACTAAGCCTGATAAATTTTGCCAAACAGCGTTGAAGTGCACTCGAAGTGTTTGGTTTCTGCGCTAAAGTAGTTAGGAATAGCTCTCAGAGATTTAATTTGACTCGTGGTTATTTTAATAGAGCAGAGAGGAGCATATCGATGCAAAAAAATGAAAACGATGTAAATGACAGATGTCAAAATTTTTTTAATGCATATTCAGATCAGAAAAAATAATGTATGGAATGGACGTTCTACAGCTCTACAACCAATTAAAAAAAAACTTGTACAGTGTTGAAACTGACTGTTTTTGAATGATCAGATGCAATTTTTCAAATATCTTAAAGTCATCAGATTATCTTTCAGCTTGAATAAGGCGATTAAATATATACTAAATAGAATTTTTATTGTTTATTTGGATCAAAAAAAGTACAATGTCGAATGTTCTGAATCTCACAGATCTACGACTTACAGGAATTTTTGTACAGCGTTAAAACTGACTGTTTTTGAGTGAACAGATACAATTTTTGGCTCTGGTGGTAAGTTGTCGTTGTGCAGCTTACTACGTTTTCGCTTTTTGTTTCGATATTTATGTTGCTATATCTAACTTATCATAGTGATCAGCTTCACCAGATGCGTGTAAAGAGGAGTCAACGCAGATCTATTTTGCATTCTTCTTTCCTCTCTTCCTCTTCTAATTTTTTTATTGGAGCAATAGGCAAACGAACAAGCGGGTCATCTGATAATAAGCAACCACATAACAATATTGTCAAAGGACAATGTTAGATCATCATTAAAACATTTAGAATTATCCTATGTTGTACGTTGACTTATGGTTGTATGTAACTGTCATCATCATTAAAAAAATCTAACATTGTCAAAGGACAATGTTAGATCATCATTAAAAAATTTAGAATTATCCTATGTTGTACGTTGATTTATGGTTGTATGTAACTGTCATCATCATTAAATAATCTAAGTCTTTTGTTATACGTTGGCTTATGGTTGTATTTATGATGATGAGATTGTTTTATGGAAAGTTTGAGCTACTTCGAAGTTAAGAGACTTGATATTTTGAAAACTAAATTACCAATATTCGCTACCAAGTTTAAAGGTAAAATTAAACTTTGCAAAATGTCAGACTCTCACAGGCTCTTGGCTCGCTAGACTGGATTTAATATAATTTGTTAAGTACATCGGTGCGAGTCCGCTTATACAGTTTATGCTAATTTCGTGTTTACGGAACAGGAAGGCATCACTGGAACTTCGAAACATTCTCAAAATTTCAAACACTTAAGTAGGAGAGTGTGTTAGTTTGCATCGTTCCAATTATGAAGTCTCCGGTGATTTTGTGTCAGTAATACGCAAACGTTTATACGGGAAAAATGTTAAATAATATTTCTATAACTTATATATTTTCTTAAATGTAATTGCAGACACAGTGAGTGTGTGTATTCGTGTGAATTAGCAACAAACCGATCATGTTTTATTTTTAATAGCATAGCAAGCGCGGCGGGCGGCGGTCGACAAAATACATTTACACTACCCACAATACATTCGCTGCGCATACGCACCTACTTTACATACTCTCTTATTCCATACAACGGTATATAGAAAAACTTAAGTTTATGTATGCCGTATAAAATAGTTATAAAATGATATAAAAAGCAAGAAAGAAGTAATAATAATAAATACAAACGAACTTGAATAATTACAAACTGTAGGGTTAGGGACCACAGATCTCCATCCGCCACGATCCCGACACACCTTCCTTGCTTCCTTTTCACTCATCCATCTTTTCATCCATCTTTCCTCTCACATTTATCGTAGCGAAATGGCTCTCCGTTCGTCGCTTCTCGCCCTCGTGGGAATCAGGACGTGACGGGTGGCGAACCACTTCGTCGTCATTTTTTAACGAATACGTATAATAAGATTCGTCATAGTGAATCCCACGAGTCGCAAGGGAGGATGGAGGTCAGCCTCAGCAGAACCCCGCAAGTTTAGGACCCTACGTTGTGTAATGTATTAATTGATGTTAACACCGTAATAAACAACTGAGGAAATGAACAAATTAAGCGATTAACTAAATATGAAATAACATGTGAAACCAGTTTACCTATAGCAGTATTTCCGATACGACGTTAGAATCTGCGAAAAACATGCCTACACACATACCAAAGGCCGACAATGCTTCTGTAATGCCAATTAAATTACAGACGTCTATGTCGGCGTTTTTCGATGGCGACAAGCTGTCTCTTTTGTCTTTCTATACAGTATTAATTTACACATGTACCTTATCTTTTATAGACAAAGGTTAATTAATGTACTTAATTAATTAACTTAATGAGGATCTCTTGGTTGATAGATTCTTTATTGTACATCAACAACAAAATGATACAATTATTGATTGTAATATTTATATACAAATAGTGTTGTTATCGCTAATAGAGATTTCTTCCAGACAACCGTAGGATGGACGTAATGTTAAAATGATAATTTGATGTGGGTTGGTGATACATTATCGTTATGATAATAGCAAGAAGTAGATTTACGGGGAACTTAAACTAAATCTTAACGAAAACACGGCCGTTTCCCAACTACTATCAAGAACACCAAGCACACACCACAATTCACATTGCACATGATACGTGTTTCACCTTAACACGAGACACCATCAGGAACCTATAGTAGACTCTACGAAAGACAAACTTTAAGGTAAGAAATTATGGGTCTTTTTAACTTTAACTTTTAGCTATGACATCATCTAGGGCTTTTTATGGTGTTTATTCCAATATTGTTTTTTCTGTTATATCTATTGTGTCCTTTATTTTTCGAAAATTGTTCTAAATTTGGCAAAATATAATTGGCTTTTTTTTAAAAAAATATTAGCAATATTGTGATTTTCCAAGATTTTTTTATACCGCTTTTACTAGAAAATATCGTTCACACTAATGGTCCAATTGTAGCATCGAACCTACACTACAATCTTTGATATAAGTGAAAACCTAAGTTAGGTTGAGCTATATTTAGCTGCTTTTCGAAACGATACCACAGAATCCTTACAGACACACACACAGACAGAGAGAGAGAGAGAGAGAGAGAGAGACACACACACACACAGATCACATCTTTAATAATTTATTATCTTACTCAATCTATTTTTTATTATCACTAGTGTTTAATTTAATTTATATTATTATTTTTTTCTTTACTGTTTTGATATTTGTATTATTACATTGTATTATTTACGAAGGGAAAAGCCTAGTTTCCCACAAAACAGGGAATCCTAGTGTCCTGTAACAGATGTAAACATTTTAAAAATAAAGGTATTAATATTATTTTTATTATTACAGATTAATTTCCAGATCTACAATGCGGTGGAAAAACCAAGTGAAGACAGGTCCTAATGGCCCCCTGCATGAGTGCACGAAGAAAGCAGCCGTGAGGGAAAAATGGCGAAGTCTGGTGAAGCAAGTCACCATCAACATATGGGCCACGTCTGCTCTGTCAAGAGTATGACGACCGGAAGAAGATTAATTTGTTCACTAACTCAAATCCTTTCAAAGAGTTTCCCCAATTTTGTATTTGTAGATAAGTAAAGCGTCAATATAACTCTAGAATATTCTCGAAACTTTTATAACGCAAGGAAAAGTTTCACAACTTCGCAACAAAATTCCGCGGCCCCTTGTCATGAAAACCGAATTAGGGTTCAGGGTGATCTCTTAATAACAAGTTCTTATAAGTTGTATTTATTGTTATTATTCATCACTTTTCGGAGACCAATTGGCTGAGTCAATGGAGTCGATGGTCGCGGGTTCAATCCACGGATATACAAAGACTATCGGTCTACAAAGATTTATTTTCGAATCTGGTTACCCCGCCAATCTGTATTGGACAAGCGTGAATAGTTTAATGTCCATTCCTCCAGAAATGGGAAGGCCTGTCTTCAGCAGTGGGATATGCGCTGTAAAAAATAATTCATCACTGTCATCATTTAGCGGCATGTCTGCATAACTTGATCCTCGATGAGTGAAGCTCGACGCCTTCCCTAAGATGCATACTCACCGCACCTTCGATTCTAGGCAGTCATCTTTCGTTTCCACCAATTGTCCTGCGCAAATTGAAACTAAGAAGAAAGGAGAACTATAATAATGATTGCTATAGTTCTTTTTCCACTTGAATAATATGTTTCTTTTTTCAATTATTTTTTTGAAAAAGAGGCAATATCTTAAAAACACGATGAATATTATATACTTCGATGACCAATTGGCTAGGTCTCTCCGCCTGCGGAGTCAATGGTCGCGGGTTCGATTCCCGGATCAGAATAAATATATGTATGGATTACAAATATTTGTTCCGAGTCTGGTAACCCCGCCAATCCGCATTGGACAAGCGTGGTGGGTTTAACGTCCGTTTCTCCAGAAATGGAGAGGCCCGTGCTCAGCAGTGGGACATATGTATACACGAATGGAGCTTTTGCTGCTTAATATATAAAAATAAAATCGCAAAAATAATATTAGTGAACTTGTTTACTAATGAACTTGTACTATCGAATAGGCTTCCAGTAATACTATTAACTGATTTAATTAAATAAAAACGTGGCTATTTTGTCTCTGAGACACAATAGCATTAGTAGATAATGTGGTCAAACAATTTATTTATTAAATCTGTCCTCTTAATTTGTTAGGTACTTTTGTTTATTCTTTATCTTTTTTTACAGCTGATATGTGTCACACTTTTGGGCACGAGACTTCCCCATTTTCGGAGGAATAGACTCTAACTCACCATGCTTGTCCAAAACGAATAAACGATACACATAGACATGGAATAAATGTCTATATTACGTATATATTAATTCCTATATGGGAATCAAACATGCGATCATTGACTATAAAAACGATAAATTTGCCACTAAGCCAGTTAGATCGTCAATTAGATGCTTATCTTTAAAAATTTAGATAAAAAAATCGTAACAAATTGAACAAATTTGTTTCTAATGCTCATATCATCATTTGATAGAACATGTAGTGATGCCAAATTATGATGAGTGATGCCATTAAGCTGAAGGCTAAACTTTTGAATGAAGCTTTCAAATATTTTTTTAATATTTTGACTAGTTTTTTTTACAACATACTAGGCAAATGAGCATGTGGGTCACTTGGTGGTAAGTGATCACCGCCGTCCATAGATATCCATAACTCCGGAGGCGACACAAACGCGTTGACGCCTTTTCCGAATACATGCTCAGTCGACCTGGACGTGGGCCCTCAAAGAACAGAACAAGCTTGGGATAACTGACAGAAAAAATATTTGAAGGATACTCGGTTCAATATAAAGTCTAAGTGGAAGGTGGAGAATCCTGAAGAATGCTAAAAGCTTGTGTTAGAAACCAATGTAACCAGAGAGACAAACGCATATAGATTCCGTTGGCTCGGACATCTAGGATGGGAGTAGATTGAGCTACCAAAAAGGCAAATATTACAACCAGCCTAGGATAAACGTGGTGGGTAAATGTCCTTTCCTTCAGAAATGACGAGGCTCCCTGCCCACCAGTGGGACGTATAAGGGCTCTAAAAAAAGATAAATGCTTCAAGTCTAATATCTCAGCGTTCCGGTTAAACAAGTTTCAGCTAACAGTATTACTATAATCTAGATCCTACGAGAAATAGAACTACGCGTATTTCATGACCACACACCACATATTGTTTTTTTTATGGGAAAGGAAGGCAAACGAGCAGGCGTGTCATCTGATGAAAAGCAATCAACGCAGCCTATAGACTTCCGCAGCGTCATAGACAGTGCGAAAGCGTTGCCGATCTTTAAGGAAAGTGTCATTATAGGAATGGGAATGGAAGGGGTAGGGAAGAGGGAGGGGGAGGGTGTTGGGCCTTCGGAACTCGGCCGCTCACCGTTCGAAGCGAGGTAGGTAAGCTACCACTCAGATGCCGGTTTTCTGCGGGAGTGTGGTACTTCCACGGGCGAGCCGGCCTATTCATGCTACAGACAAATATTACGCCATTCTTGACAAGGTATTCGTCTGCAGCGTGGCTCGACCGCTATCAAACTTTATTACCTATTCTGTATAAAACAAAGAATTGCCTTCATTAATCAGATTACTATGTTCAATGAAAATATTTTTTGAATAATAAACAATTAATAATACAACGGAAAAATCACGAATAAAATTTATTTTCTTGAAAGAGGCTTGGTTAATTGAAATTCAATTTGAAACACTTCAAATTAACCGAACAGAATGATATCGAGAATAATGAACTAATTTTTCCACAAGACTGCACTACACCGAACAAAAGATTCGCTTCTCTTTATTGTTACAATGATTAAAATTTTGTAACTTGCCACCACAGTTTCACCATTATTACATTTTGAAATTTCACCTAGCAAATTTCAATTATGTCATTATATAATTCTTATATTTCATAGCAGTAAGATTTAACGGGTAAGTAGGATAAAAATAATCTTAGGAAAACAAAAGGATAAAAGAATAGGGTAAACTAAGAAAAGAAAAAATATAAACATTTTATGGACATAAAAAGCTTTTTCTTTTCTTCATTATCGTTCGATATTAGAAATAAGAATGCAGAATAAGTTCCAAATTTAATGATATTTATTATCCATGTTTGTAACCGTGAATTCTGGCACTATCATCAACACAAACAACAAAAACTATCACCAACATAATTGTCAATACAAACAACTGTTCACCGCTGGTCGTGAACCTCCCTCGAAGTTGAGGGATGTTATCGTATTCCCCCACTTTGGGGGTTGGATTGGAGATCGCCCATCCACTGGTATTTATTTACTCCTATAGTCTCTTCACACGACACCCGTGAGAAGAAATATGTTATTTCTGTCTATACCGAGAATCTAACAGCGAAACTTTGTTGCTTATTATTTATTTATTTGTTGACACAAACAAACAGGACACCTCTAGATCGTTAGAAATTCAATCAATTCATTAATTAAGTTCTATTAAATTTGTTGTTTGGTTAAAAACTGGTTGAAGTTGGATAATATTATCTCTCTCTTTCTCTCTGGTCGATCCTTCATGACTCAAGATCGCGATCACTACGTTTCACTCCTCCGTTTGTTAGGCTCTTCCATTTGTTACCGAATGTGTAGGCTCGTTTTCTGAAGGTTCCATTTAAATTACTATGATAGTTCGTTTGTCTGTTAAAAAAATAATTAATAATAATTTTATACAACGATGTTTCTTATCGAATTTGATTTTATATAAATCTTTCGCTTTATTAAGATACAGGGGTCATTTTTTCTGATAAGGCAATAAATATGAAGGATTTCCGGCGGAAGTTCGGACGTTCTTATTTCTTCGAATATTAAACATTTGACTGTAGCGTACAACAGGAAGTCCCTTTTTTCCTTAATTTGAAAAAGGAACATATTCAATTTATTTTATTTTGTGTGAATAGAATATCTTTACTATCAATACGCAATGTATTAAACATTGCGTATTGATAGTAAAGATATTCTTAACCATTTCGACTGAGCTAATAGTAACTACTTGTGCTCCGAAAATATAGTTCACAATTATAGTTAGACGGAAGAATTGAACCTATGACTTTATATGGTGAATGTAGCCTTTACCGATTGATAGTCATTGTTTGAACCATAGTTTTCTTAACTGTATCACCTAAAATTATGGAAGACTTTCTAAAAAATTGATTAAACTTTACATTATATAATTTATTATTAATGGAGTCAGGCGTTACTTTGCGTAAATCCATCACTATATGGATAGTCAAAAGTTTTACTTAGCTAAGATCCGCGACAAGCAAAACAATAACAGAAAACTAATAATGTGTGTTTTTCTGCTGGATGAAGTGGATTTATTTGAAACTTAAACTAAAAACATACCGAAAATCGTCCATCAATTATTCTCCACCCACCAACCACTATACACAACACCAAACACACTACCACTTTTCCAACTTGTAAACGACACGTGTTTCGCCCCAACACGAGGCATCTTCAGGTATTGTAGACTCTACGAAAGACAACCGAAAAGACTTTTCGATTGTCTTCCGTAGAGTTCCAAATAAATCCACTTCATCCAGCAGAAAAACACACATTGTTAATTTTCTGTTACTGTTTTGCTTGTCGGATCTTAGCTAAGTAAAACTTTTGACTGTCCATATTATATAATTTAATAAAATTATTAAATAAAATAAAATTATTTTGAGCTTAAAGACTTTTCCTTAGTCTTCCCCTACCGACCTTTCTATCCACATCCGCAACTTAAATAAAAATGTAAATTTCTTTTGTCGGTCGTCTCTTATCCATCCTATCTATTTGCCCAAACCATTTTTCTTAACTTTTGTTACACCTTCCTTTACTCTACATCGCTCTCCGACATACCTTGGCCAAATTGCCGATGTTTTTAAGAAAGGCCAGGTCCAGAGTAACCGGCGGGCTTGCATGAGGAGAGTGATGTCAGTGGAGGAAGCTGGGAAAATATGCCGAGATCGTAGTAGATGAAGATCTGTGGTTTCTGCCTACCCCCACGGAAAACAGGCGTTACGATATGTATGTAAGACTTTTAATTTTATTTTTGTAGGCGACAAAATTAAAACATTAAATTAAAATTTATATATATATATATATATATATATATATATATATATATATATATATATATATATATATATATATATATATATATATATATATATATATATATATATATATATATATATATATATATATATATATATATATATATATATATATATACATATATATATATATATATATATTTTAAACTACTCACTAATTTGAACTGTAGTAGTTTTAATTTGAGTTGGCTATAGCTGAAAATTAGCACTAAACTAGGGACCAATAAAAGCCATCGTCACATTTATTAATTGTTAATATATTTTTTATTGTTTTATCTTTTTTTTTATGAATATAATTTTTTTATAATGTTATTACCGTCAATTTTTATGCGCCATATTATATCGTTAATATTAATATAAACATATATATTTACTTTCTTAAAGAATATTTAAAAGAGTGTTCTTAAAATTGTATTTTGTGTTTATTATACATAATTCTCTTGTATAAATTAATCTTTTAGAACACACTTTCAACAAGAAGATTAATTAGAATCCAAATTAGATTACAAAAGCGAATATTCGTTACATTTTTCTTTTTTTACACGTTTTTCAGAGACTAGCTACACTGTTGTAATATCTATGGTGTTACGTATGTGTATGGGTGGTGTTGATCGTTTTCTATCTGGCAACACGGTTGCTCGTTTGCCCTCTTTTCTTATAAAGTAGTTGCTTTAAAAAAAATGTTTTTGTTTAAGTCCGGAACCCCAGAAATAAAGTTCAGTTACACTGACCGCTGACCCAAATAGCCGACAAAGTAAGTAACTGTAACAAATGTTTCAGAGTCGTGTTCCTCAACGTGAAATAAATATATTTGTACGGTCTACTGATGTTTCCTTTGAATCCGCATGATCCACGCTTACATGAGTTTCTAATGTTTGTTTAGGGGTACCTACAGTTTTGATCGTCGTGTTTATTTTAACTACATAATCCAAATTTTACTCAAACTTCAATGTATTAAGCTGTTTGTGGACAGTCAGAATTTTTATTTAGATAAGATCCGCGACAAGCAGATAGAAAAGCACTCTGAACGCTCTCTGCCCAACCTCGGGGATATAAGACCATAAGAAGAAGAAGATTCGCGACAAGCAAACAAGAATATAAAAATTATAACGTGTTTTACTGGAAGAAGTGGATTTACGGAGAACTTAAACTAAATTTTACCAAAAAACGACCGTCAGCAACTCTCCAATTCCCAACCACTATCAACACCAAAGACACCACCACTCTTCCACAATGTACATGACACGTGTTTCGCCTCAACACGAGACATCATCAGATATAGTAGACTTTACGGAACTTACTGACTCCATTAATTACGCTTTTGGTAGAGTATTAATCAACTCTGATTATTTGATTAATTTATGTAACAACATATTCAAGCTTTTTAATAATGTAGCTTAGAATTTATTTTAAATATAAAAATGCCGAGGTCTATTGATAAAGCTTAATTTCAATGGCAATGGATTGGTGGAAAACTAAAAACCTCATCTCGCTCAAATTTGGTGACGCACTCAGTTGGATGGACAAGACAAGCAACAAACTGCGTAGGGGCAGGTAGCGGAAAGTGGATGCGTAAGGCCGATCTAGATCTCTCTAGATCTAGGTAGCGCATCTTTAAGGAGGTCTCTTATAATAATTTGGTAACAATCAATTGAAATTTTATACTGAGATACAATTTATATATACTCATAAATACAAAAGATTAATCATAAATGCAAAAATAAAAGAAATGTCTGTCAAGAGAATCCGATGCATATTGACATAAATAAAAATAAAATGCAAGCTGTAAATTATGTTAATAACCTCTCTCCGCCCGCGGAGTCAATGGTCGCGGGTTTGATCCCTGCATCGGAATAAATACATGTATGGTTTTATAAATATTTATTCTGAGTCTGGTAATCCCCCCAATCCGCATTTCCTTTCCTGCCCTTTC
Source organism: Baronia brevicornis (assembly GCA_031353405.1). Classification (NCBI taxonomy): domain Eukaryota; kingdom Metazoa; phylum Arthropoda; class Insecta; order Lepidoptera; family Papilionidae; genus Baronia; species Baronia brevicornis. Next base: position 208,447 of record JASFAT010004428.1, read on the forward strand.
CTTTCTTCTCTATCCTTTCTTTTCCTCTCCGCCAATCTCTGCTGTGTCAATGGATGCGTGTCTAGGGGCGAGCTTAGTCGGGCTCCCCCGGGTACTATGGTGCCTTACGTCAGCATTCAGGGCTCTGCACTCTCTCCCTTGCGGCTCATGGGATTCACTAAGACGAATTTTAATATACCTAATTTGTTGAAAAATAACGGCGATGTGGTGCACCACCCGTCATGTCCTGATTCCCACGAGGACGAGAAGCGACTAATGGAGAGCCGTTTCGCTGCGATGAATTCACATTCCTCTCACGAAGAAGAATGGATGAAAGGATGGATGAGTGTGGAGGAGGTGGGGAAGGTGTGCCGGGACGGTAACGGATGGATCCCTGTGGTCTCTGCCAACCCCTGCGGGGGATAGGCGTGAATGTATAAAAATAATAATTTCTATATACGACTGCACAGAAGAGGACATGGTGGCAATGGGAATACCTAGGCTTTGGAGCTAAGCTGTTAAGAAAAAGGATCTATGGGGAAAATAGTAATAATAGCGGAGACCAAAACCCCCTTTTTGCCGATGGAAAAAGAAGATATTTTAGATATTGAGGATATATGCGGTTATAAGCAAAATTTCTCTCATGTTTTTACATATATATATATGTAGAAAGGGACAGCTTTAACCTGTATTAAACATTAGCTTCCTAGCAATAAAATAACGTTACCCTAAAGATTGGATTGTTAGCTGGAATAATATGATCCCAATATGACCTTCAAATTCATATAGAAGTTACAATGAACATTCCAAATTCATGAATTATACAACGGTCATGACTACGAATAGACCGAAGGGAACTTAGTGATTGAGTTGACACAGCCGGTTGAAATTAATGTATTGGTTTGTGGACAATGTTGCTTGTCCACAACATGATAGTTTGTGTTTCTGCCTTTGTAGATATTTTGTTTGTCAAGAGAACATTTGTAACCGTACCACGTTCACAAATAGGTATGCGTATGTACTTTTTTTACATCCTATGTGAGCTTCCCCATTTCTACAAAATTCACCCAACACGCTTGTCCAAGGCGTATTGGAAAGAAAGAAAGAAAAGCTTTGTTTGAAAATACCAAAGTGCAGTATAGACAAATAAAGTTAAAATAAAAATTGTAAACAGGATAGGCTTACTATATGTATTAAAGAAGTCACAAAACCAATTAAAATACAATAATATTAATAATAGTAAACTTTCAATTGCATTTATATTATTATAATTAATGTTTGTTTATTCATCCAATATCTTGAATTGTTTGGAACAATTCCTGCCGCTGGTTTCCACTGACACACAACTCACCAAAAAAAAAAAGTTTAATTCTCACAATTTGTTAATTGAGTCAGGTCAAACCAAAAACTTACCGAAAAGCGGCCAGCAACTCTCCACCCACCAACCACTATACACAACACCAAACACTACCACTTTTCCACCGAAAAGTGACTTTTCGGTTGTCTTCCGTAGAGTCTACTATGCCGAAACACGTGTCCTTTACAAGATGAAAAAGTGGTAGTGTGTGTTTGGTGTTATGTATAGTGGTTGGTGGGTGGAGAGTTGCTGGCCATTTTTCGGTAAGTTTTTGGTTTAAGTTGCAAATAAATCCACTTCATCCAGCAGGAAAACACACATTATTCATTTTCTGTTATTGTTTGCTTGTCGCGGATATTAGCCAAGTAAAAACTTTTGACTGACCACATATCTCAAAATTTGGATAAATAGCAGCGATCCATTACGGTGCGTTGTTTCCTAAATTTCATTCCACGCATCACCACTCTGTAGTACTAGTACATTCAGCGTATTTCTGAGCGATACAACATTGGAATTTAAAAAAAAAACATGCCCCCTATTTCAAAAGCTGGCAAGGCATCTGTAATGTCTATGGTGTTATGAATGTCTATGAGCGGCGTTGATTGCTTTCTATCAGGCGTTATGTTTACTCGTTTACCTTCGTATCCCAAAAAAATGTTTTAAGCTTATTGCATGAACTTTGGAACTAGGTTAAATAGTAGTAGAGTCCATCCAGCGCTAAAACTCCGCAGACATTTGACAATGACGGATCCATGGAAATAATCAATTTTCTCCTCGATATCTAAAATACCCTTACCCGGCGGACTTGCATGAGGAGAATAATGAGTGTGGACGAAGCAAGGGAAGTATGCCAAGATCGTAGCAGATGGAGATCTGTGGTCTCTGTCTACCCCTACGGGAGACAGGCGTGACGATATGTATGTATGTATCTAAAATTCCTCTTCTTCTTACATTAGCACAGTATGAGTTTTGGTTTCCTTCACTATTTTACCCATAGCTCCTTTTTCTTGGCAGCTTATCTCCATAGCCTAGGTATTTCCATTGCCTCCATGTCGTCTTCTATGCAGTCGTATATCTAAAATAATATAAACATTAATTCAGCTTGCATTTTATTCTTATTTATGTAAATATGCAACGGGTTCTCTGGAATAGACATTTCTTTTATTTATGGTTCTCCAGTTCACAGTGATACGTCAAGCGTATTTTAGATTGTGCAAGATTCTCCTTTTGGAACAAATCCAATAATTCTGTGATATAACAATATACACAGGAAGGATTCTCGATGATTTTACTCATTTGTAACAATGGTTATATGCACTAGACATTTAGTTCCGAATCTCTTTCATCATCATAATTTTAATATTTTACCGCCTCTACAATGGTAAGTTTTTGTAGCAAGTTTTCTAAATAATTCCTGCCACTGAATTCGACTACCCCACAAATTTTTACAAAGAATAGTTTTAACCCCATCATCTCGATGGCAGTACAAACGGATATTACTTATGATTATGATTATAAATGCTATTGTAATAGGGAAAACTGGTTAAGACTTTTTTATATATAATAAGTACCACAACTTGTTTCTGTACGTTATTAAAGACAGACCTAAAGTATATAAAATAATTATTGAGTTGGACTTTTCCCACCAACTTACATCAGTGACGTTGTGTTTTTATTTCATCTTCATAATCTTATATTATTATCATTTATATTTGTAATTAAGGTAGTGTATTATACAATATAGTTTGATTAAGGCGTATTGTAACTTTTAGGTTGACTGAAAAAGTCCATAGAATGTGTTGGTAGAATAGCCACCATTTTATATTTTATTATATTTACCAAGACGTAACTTGATAATTTGACCAGTTATATTTCAAGAGATTTGATGTTATCGTATTTTACTTGACACTGGCATAATAGTTAAAAATAATTGCCATCAAAGAAAAAAAAAAAAACTATCAAGTTATTTTGTACACTTTAGGTCTTTCAAATTTTACACTTACGTACCTTTTTTTTGGAAAACGTTTTTGCCTCTCCATGAGATAGATATCATCTCGTGTAAGAGCTAGATAGGGTATATGGTAAATATCATACTTTGGAATAAAGTTTCGAATATTACATTTTTATATTTTATTTATTCTTCATGTACATTTTTTTGTATATAGTCATACTTAATGCCGGAAGGCAAAAACGAATATAGCTTTAGCTTATTTTAAAATATATATTTAGCTTATTTTAAAATGTGGATAGTCAAAAGTTTTACTTAGCTTAGATCCGCGACAAGCAAAACAGTAACAGAAAATTAATAATGTGTGTTTTTTGTGCTGGATGAAGTGGATTTATTTGGAACTTAAACCAAAAACTTACCGAAAATCGGCCATCAATTCTCCCCCCACGACTCCTTCCGTAGAGTCTACTATACCTGAAGATGTCTCGTGTTGGGGCGAAACACGTGTCGTCCACATAGTGATGGATTTCCACCGGATGAAATAACGCCTGACTCCATTAATAATCTTATTTTAAAAGTTAATGAATCAAAACATTAATATTTATTTCCTCTATGTACATATTAATGAAAAGCTCTTTACCATATAAAAGTTAACTATCGTAATAAGTTATAACTGGTTCATTTCATTCATTATTTTTGTGTGAGACAGTGCAATTTTATTATTTCAAATATTTTTATTAAAACCTAACAGTTTTGACCTTATTCCGTCTGCCAGGTTTCCAAACAAAATAATTTCAGTTAGCGTAACTGTGCCAAGTTTCTAACTCAACTAAACTTGAAATATATTTTGTTGACATTCGAATGAAGTAACAGAGAAAGTTTAGAATGATTTACACTCAGAAATGAATTAACACATCTATTCTTGTTTTAGTGATATTAATGAGCTTAGTGACGTAATTTAGTGATATTATGTATGTATATATAAAACTCAAAGAACATCAATTTTTTTTTACCATTTTTTTCTTAGATGGAGTTACATACATATAATCACCTGTTTCCTGTAGGGATAGGCGGAGATCATAGATCTCCATCTGCTACGATCCCGACACACCTTCCTTACTTCCTCCACACTTATCCATCTTTTCATCTATACTTCTTCTCACATTCATCGTAACAGCTCTCCGTTAGTCACTTCTCGCCCTCGTGGCAATCAGGAAGTCACGGGTGGCGAACCACGTCACCATCATTTTTGAACAAATTAAGTTTATTAAAATTCGTCACAATGAATCTAACGAGCCACAAAGGAGGATGAAGGTCAGTCCCAGCAGAGCCCCGCATTCTGAGGAAAATAAGATAAAAAAACAAATTTCAAATGAACACAATTTTGCTAATCGGGGTAAAATTTTCATAGCAAGGGCTGGCTCGACCCGGAAGTACAACTCATAGCATATCTGTGACACACAGATCAGAGATCTGAACGTCCAATTTCTTTCCATTTGTTTACTTGCGGATGTCAGTCGCTATTGTTGCGCTACTGCAGGACACCTTTATTTTAAATGTAAAATGTAAAATTAAATTATTTCGTTACTATTTTAAAATTATTATAGACATATATTGTTATTTTTCAAATTTATAATAATTTATTAATGTATTATATTTTAATGTATTGTCAATGTAAAAAATGTAAATTTATTATCATAACATTTTGTAATGTTATTAACACTAGATTATAAAAAAGATTGTTACTAACGATATATGGGCTAGTCCTGAATAAAGTTTTATTATTTTTATTATTTATCTTTCCAACACTTTTTAACATTTTTACTGCCTATATATGATGTATGGTACTTTCATAGACAATAACCTGTGGTGCGCGGGACTTGAACTCCGACTCTCTCTGTCTCCGACACACCGCTATATAATCGCGTCCGACGGCGAGGGCCTCCGCGGGGTGAGGCAGTGACATCATCCGTGCGGGACGAGGCGCCCGATCTTCCCAGTCGCAGGCCGCACGCGCTGGAGTGCTCCACAACGCCTTATAACAACTGTATGCATAAATATTTCGTCCTCACACATACATGAGACAACAACTTATTGTAATCGATCGAAATAAATAAAGAATAAATAAATAATTAAAAGTTAAAAGCGTTTAAAACTTTTTAATAATTAAAACTTTTGTTATGCCTACACCCACAAACTCATCACGTTTGTTTAAGTGTTTCAGTGGTAGAGCTACGCTGCAGACGAATACTTTGTCAAGAATGGCATAATATTTGTGTGTAGCGTGAATGGGCCGGCTCGCCCGGGGAAGTATCACACTCCCGCAGAAAAACGGCGTCTGAGTGGTAGCTCACCTACCGCGCTTCACACGGTGAGCGGCCGAGTTCCGGAGGCCCCATCCCCTCATTCCCACTTCCATAATGACACTTTCCTTAAAGGTCGGCAACGCTTCCGCACTGCCTATGGCGCTGTGGAAGTGTATGGGCAGCGTTGATTGCTTTCCATCAGGTGACACGCCTGCTCGTATGCCTTCCTATCCCATGAAAAAAAGACGGATTGTTAGGATATCCAGACTTGTAATAAATATGTATACTTTTCGGTTGTCTTCTGTAGAGTCTACTATACCTGAAGATGCCTCGTGTTGGGGCGAAACACGTGTCGTTTACAAGATGGAAAAGTGATAATGTGTGTTTGGTGTTGTGTATAGTGGTTGGTGGGTGGAGAATTGATGGCCGATTTTCGGTAAATTTTTGGTTTAAGTTCCAAATAAATCCACTTAACCCAACGGAAAAACACACATTATTAATTTTCTGTTATTGTTTTGCTTGTCGCGGATCTTAGCTAAGTAAAACTTTTGACTGTCCATATAAATATGTATATTTAACTCGATACGAAAATTAAACCCACAACCATTAACTTTACCATTGAGTTAATTTGGTCATAATTCTAATATATTAAAACGTATATTAAATGAAACAGAAAGAAAATTTTCAATGCCATTCGTCTATCATTTTTTTTCTCTCTCAAGACTCTTAGGTCTAACGCAGAGGTTGTGAACTTGATTGATGATAATCCAAGATCTACTATTTCTTAAGTGGGCTCTGTGCATTCTACTAATTGTATTCATTGCTTTTTTATAAACTTAACATTAAATCATATTTCATATACATTTACTACCATTTAAAAATTTAATTTAGTAAACAAATAGTTTTCAGTAAGTAATATTTCTTACCTTATTAAGCTCTCGTCTGTGATGCCACCGCGACGCGAGCAAGGTCATCCGACCGCCAATTGTGTTCACAACGCGGTTGTTATTACTTATTACCAAAGCTACTTTCTCGAATTTTTCCGAAGCTACTTTCTAACGATATTATGTCCTCAGCGCAACTGTAATTAGGTATGGCACTAAATTAGTTTCTTTAGGTTCAAAATCTTATTAGTTTTAGTTTATTTTAATAATGTTATTGGGAAAAAACTGGATCCGATAAGAATTGATACGCTCCGTTATTAGGTTCTGTGGAATACTCGCGGCGTGGTGCCACAAATGGGGGTTGTTCTCGATTGGCGAAGCCACAGATGAGAGGATAAGAGACAAAAATAACAAAAATCTCAAATTATTATTATTATTATATTAAAATATTTTTTTTTGAAGTGAATACTTCTTTAACATCGGTGTGATTTGAATCTTGATGTAACGAAAAAGCGACACTTAAAAGAGACAAATATCTTTAGCCTGCGAGAGATAGAATACAGAAAATTTCATTCTACTGCGTGTCGATTGCACACATTTTTTTCTTTGTCTTATAAAGCTACAATAAAAGTAGCGATTAACCGATTGGATACCCCTGATACTTCTAATCTAGCCGATATGAAACAAATGATAATTAATAAGCTTAAATGAGCATATATTTACATACACAGCGCGTGCCATTACGCGACTGGATACATTTTAGTTGTGTTACAGTGGTTTGAATTCTCGCTGATATTCGAAATTATTGCTGCGATTTGTATTAATAGCGTCTATTACCCTAATTTATTATACACTCATCGCTGAGAGTCTAGTGCACTGCAAGCTTATGAGGCTTAAATTTTAATTATACGAGTGTGGTTAGTGATTGAAGGTAAATCTATCCAATTTGAGGGAAGCCTATTTTGTAGATTGTATGTGTAAAAGGCTTTTATTGCTAATCATGATGGCGAATGTGGCATAAGTATATTTTAATGTCATTGACTAGTTTGTCTCAAAAAAACAGTCACATGAACTAACAGGAGATTTTATGCTTTCCGAGTAAGGAGGTTCCCGCTCCGTCGGTCTTTGGCTGCCACTTTGAAAGTGAGCAAATTTGATATCATTGGATGATTTTTTATAGCAGAGTGGCAAATGACCATGCAGGTCACCTGGTGGTAAGCCATCACCGCCGCCCATGCACATTCACAACGCCGGAGACGTGGTAAATGCGTTACCGGCCTTTAATGAAGACATACTTACGCTCTTCTCTTGAATGTCCCCATGTAGGAACACCGCAGATAGGTGGCGGTTATCTCATGTTAAAAGACTTGGCCACCATATAGGCGTGTCACTTAACATCATCTTTAACTAGATACATTCTGTTTCTGCCAGCCGTATTATACTTACATGTTATCATTTCCTCTAAAAGATCAAGATATATAAAAAGGATCAACTTTGATTCGGTATTTTTTGATGTGTGAAATCATTCCATATTGTCTATGAATGTCGCATAGCGCAGATTAAAACTAAATATTATTTCAAAATGTGATAACTCAATACGTATATTTAAACAATCTCATGAGTATAATCTATAATAATTTAGCAATATTTAATTGGTGACAACAGCTCTATTACACCCACGATTATTGGATTATAGTGGACCATCGAGAGAGATCTAATTATGTTATTGTTAATTAGTCCTCGTTATCAGCGAATGTGTGGTCACAGTGCGCTATTGTTTTTGTTATATAGGTTGATTAAATAGAAATGACACAATATTATACATTTGTCACTGAACTGATACTTACATACATATCGTCACGTCTGTCTCCCGTAGGTGTAGGCAGAGACCACAGATTTCCATCCACTACATTCCCAGCACTCCTTCCTTGCTTCATTCATACTCATACATCTATTCATCCATCTTTTTTCTTACATTCACCGTAGCGAAACGGCTCTCCGTTAGTCGCTTCTCGTCTAGCCCATTTGAGGGGTTCAAAAAGCCATTATCCTCAGTAATGAGGGACCAAATTAAAGAAGAAGAAGTAGAATGTATGTTTATGTTTATGAATTTTCGTTTGTATAAATAATAATCAACTTCATAAGATGCTTGCAATCTGTAAACTATGCAGTATTAAAGTTTACGTGGAGTGAATCTTACGAAGGATAACTTACTGAGCGAAAGACTTTTTCTGAACTAGACTGGGAAAGTACGTATATCATCACTGGCACTTGGCCAGTGGTAAAAACTCTGTCTGCTTCGCTTTAAATCATTTCTCAAAACCAGGACCGACGTAAATATTTATCTTGCAATATATTCCAATGTTTTTAATATTTCCATATCAGGCATGTTTGGTTCAATTTCGAGTAAAGTTAATGAAAAGATAACATGCAGTTAATTAAATTTTCTTCTATAGTTATAAGAGAACGAATCCTAAACATTCCAAAATTTCATTTTCACGCATGGACTTCAAATTTTCCATACTAAAAATTCGACTTAGAAACTTTGAGTATCATCGAATTAAAGAAGAAATATAAACAATGGATACATGCTAGATATTTCAGTTTTATTTGTCTGATGAATGTGCTAATTCTAATGAATGTCGTTAGTCGAGGATTACCAGCTGAGCTATTAAGTATGCTACTGCAAACAATTAAATTGTTTGAAAACATTAACCGTCACGTGATTTTTTTTTATTTTATTAGAGGAAACTAAGCTAAAAACTCGCATAATAGAATTCAATTGTATGTGTCCAATAGTGCGGCAGTTATGCTCGTGCGGCAATCATTTTTTACTTTATGGTATAGTATTTGATCTTAATAATTAAAATCAATATAATATGATGTGATTCCGTATCCGTGATCATCAATTGAATTTCCTTCGTGAAGTCGAAATTATAGTAAGAATAAACACTGGCAATGTTTTTTATTCTAATGATTAAGATTTTCATTTTTTTACCTATTGTGTCTGATTCCACAATAAATGGAAATTAAAATTGAAATAACCTGAAGAAAATTTATTTATGCATTTATAAAGCATCACTAAATAAATTTTTGATTAGCTTTCACAGAATATATTAATACATACATGTATATAGTTACGCCTGTCTCCCTGTAGGTTTAGGCAGAGCCACAGATCTCCATCCACCACGATCCCGACACACCTTCCTTGCTTCCTTCTCACTTATCCATCTTTTCATTCATCTTTCCTCTCATATTCATCGTAGCGAAACGGCTCTCCGTTTGTCGCTTCTCGCCCTCAGCAGATTCAGGACGTGACGGGTGGTGAACCAAGTCACCGTCATTTTTTAACGAATTAGGTATATTAAGATTCGTCATAGTGAATTTCACGAGCCGCGAGGGAGGATGGAGGTCAGCCCCAGCAGAGCCCCGCATGCTGAGTTAGGGCACTATAGTACGCGGGGGGGGGGGGCTGATCCCGGGACGGTCGGCATGCTTGCGACTAAGCTGTTCCTGCCTATCTTCCGGTATTTATTCCCATTGACGCCCACATAACCTACGGGAGGAAATATGGTAGCTTATTTTATGCAGAGATCAATAGAGTATATAGTAGACCGCAGTACAATTGAAATTTTTTGTAATGCATTTGTCTAACACCATGCATAGCAAAAGTAATCGTTTAATATTGTAATTATCAATCTAGATAAAGGGCATACCGAGTCTTTCACTCTCAAATATTTCAGGATAAATTGGATTCATATACTTTCTAATTAATTAACACTTTCCTTACGACAGCTTGCTCTGCTGAAGTGACGCTATTGAGCGAGCCACTGCGCCTAAAGTACACTTTTTCACGTAAGTAGTCTTCTATTGTTCATATCGATTCTATTCAGCACCCTATACGCAGATTCTTATGCGAATGTCGATTATAGTCGGCACCCGTACACACAGATCACTCTCAGCCGTCGATTATAGTCGGCATTTCTAATTAAAGCGTTATACAAGAAAATAGACATGTCCTACTGTAAAATTGAAACATGGCGACCCTTAAAAATGATAGCGTTTGACAGTATGTCCGGAGAGTTAACGATGTTTGCGAAGCATGAATATTGGAAACCCGCTGCATTCTGTGAAAACAAAATATATTTTATATTCTATGGTAATAAACAGGAAATGAGATTGAGATGACGACCAACGCCGCCCATAGACTAATAATCCATCTGATAATTTTTGACTATTAGATGTAGATAAAAGAGCTGTCCTCCCTATAAAAAATAATTTTTTTTCCTATTATTGCTATCTACTCTCCACATGGGGGAGGCCTATGTCCACTGCTGGACATAGGCCTCCCCCATGAAGCGCCACCTAGCCCGATCTTCGGCTACGCGCATCCAGTTTCTGCCAGCCGCCTGCGCAGATCGTCGCACCATCAAGCCGGGGGGCGTTCCCCACTACGTTTACCGAGACGCGGTCTCCACTCCAGCCCATTGCTACTTTAGTTTGTTAATTCGAAAGGCTTTGTCGGTGACTTTAGTCCTCTGGCGGATTTGTTCATTCCGAATCATATCTACCAGAGAAACTCTGAGCTTAGCTCTCTCCATACCTCTTTGAGCGACTCTAAGCTTGTGAAGCAGATGGACTGCCAGCGTCCACTGCTATCTGTTATGTATATGTAAACAAAGGACTATTATATTTGTCAAAACTATTTAAACCAGTCAGTTCTTTGCTGGCGATATCCCAAATGTGGATTCGTAAAGAAAACAGTGTAAGAAAACTCACAGTTAAGCAAGTTGATGTGCCTCGGCAAGTTATTACGTTTCATAACTTAGTTTTAAGAGCGTGGGGGTGTCTCGTGGCGCGGTCTCACGGCGAGCGCTCGCTGTGACAAAATAATATTACGCGCGAGGTATTGTAACGGTTTTAGGCTGACATTTTAGCAGTGCAGGGAGAATGGAGAAGTGGAACATATTTTATTTAAGCGACAGACGTTTTGTGTTTCACTTTAAGTAAACATTTTAAACTTCTAAACGTTTTCGAGTATCTACTCTCAGTGTCGTAGTGCAATGCTGTCTCATAATCTTCTGCGTGCGTCACCTATACGGATCTTCGGCTATATGCACGGTAAGTTCTGTCGGTCGCTTCTTCGTCTAGTTTCTATTTAGGCGGAGGCCGTCTCACTCATCGTTTATCAGTACTCGATCTCCTCTTCAGCACTTGTCTACTTCAACATTGTCAGTTCTAATAGGTTTTAAATGGAAAGTCTGCATTCTAATAACCATAGATATGGTGTTAGCAATATTGTGATGATGGAATAACTTACTTCCATCAGTGGATTGATTTTCTTTTATTTAAACAAGTAATAATTTGTTTTTTAATATCTATAATGACCTGCAATATTCCGAAATTTGTCTAATCCTGTCTACTGGCATATATATATATATATATATATATATATATATATATATATATATATATATATATATATATATATATATATATATATACTTGTTTAAATAAAAGAAAATCAATCCACTGATGGAAGTAAGTTATTCCATCATCACAATATTGCTAACACCATATCTATGGTTATTAGAATGCAGACTTTCCATTTAAAACCTATTAGAACTGACAATGTTGAAGTAGACAAGTGCTGAAGAGGAGATCGAGTACTGATAAACGATGAGTGAGACGGCCTCCGCCTAAATAGAAACTAGACGAAGAAGCGACCGACAGAACTTACCGTGCATATAGCCGAAGATCCGTATAGGTGACGCACGCAGAAGATTATGAGACAGCATTGCATTGACATATATATATATATATATATATATATATATATATATATATATATATATATATATATATATATATATATATATATATATATATATATATATATATATATATATATATATATACTTGTTTAAATAAAAGAAAATCAATCCACTGATGGAAGTAAGTTATTCCATCATCACAATATTGCTAACACCATATCTATGGTTATTAGAATGCAGACTTTCCATTTAAAACCTATTAGAACTGACAATGTTGAAGTAGACAAGTGCTGAAGAGGAGATCGAGTACTGATAAACGATGAGTGAGACGGCCTCCGCCTAAATAGAAACTAGACGAAGAAGCGACCGACAGAACTTACCGTGCATATAGCCGAAGATCCGTATAGGTGACGCACGCAGAAGATTATGAGACAGCATTGCATTGACATATATATATATATATATATATATATATATATATATATATATATATATATATATATATATATATATATATATATATATATATATATATATATATATATATATATGCCTACACCCACAAACTCATCACGTTTGTTTAAGTGTTTCAGTGGTAGAGCTACGCTGCAGACGAATACTTTGTCAAGAATGGCATAATATTTGTGTGTAGCGTGAATGGGCCGGCTCGCCCGGGGAAGTATCACACTCCCGCAGAAAAACGGCGTCTGAGTGGTAGCTCACCTACCGCGCTTCACACGGTGAGCGGCCGAGTTCCGGAGGCCCCATCCCCTCATTCCCACTTCCATAATGACACTTTCCTTAAAGGTCGGCAACGCTTCCGCACTGCCTATGGCGCTGTGGAAGTGTATGGGCAGCGTTGATTGCTTTCCATCAGGTGACACGCCTGCTCGTATGCCTTCCTATCCCATGAAAAAAAGACGGATTGTTAGGATATCCAGACTTGTAATAAATATGTATACTTTTCGGTTGTCTTCTGTAGAGTCTACTATACCTGAAGATGCCTCGTGTTGGGGCGAAACACGTGTCGTTTACAAGATGGAAAAGTGATAATGTGTGTTTGGTGTTGTGTATAGTGGTTGGTGGGTGGAGAATTGATGGCCGATTTTCGGTAAATTTTTGGTTTAAGTTCCAAATAAATCCACTTAACCCAACGGAAAAACACACATTATTAATTTTCTGTTATTGTTTTGCTTGTCGCGGATCTTAGCTAAGTAAAACTTTTGACTGTCCATATAAATATGTATATTTAACTCGATACGAAAATTAAACCCACAACCATTAACTTTACCATTGAGTTAATTTGGTCATAATTCTAATATATTAAAACGTATATTAAATGAAACAGAAAGAAAATTTTCAATGCCATTCGTCTATCATTTTTTTCTCTCTCAAGACTCTTAGG
>JASFAT010004114.1:0-19951 GCA_031353405.1 Baronia brevicornis
AACAACACTTCAGTGAAATATTAAAATCCAAACAGTTTAGTTAGAATCAACGGAGTCTTGAGGTATGCGGGTGTGGGAGGAGCGATGAGTACCGTCTTATCGCGAGTGTTCCACTGCGGAAACACCGCGGCCAGTCACCCAATGCCATAACCAGAAACATAATAGAGCCGTCTTCGTTATTACAAATTTCTATCTTCTAAATTTTAAAATTATATAAAACTTGTTCATTGTATGGATATTTTTATACGAATATGTAATTTAGAAATTAGATTTTAAGTGGAAGTGACTATAGCCTAATCAATAAAAGCAAAGAGCCTTATTAATTACGTCACATGTTAAGAGGAGGGTGGATGACATCGAGAAATTAGAGGGGTCCTTTGTGGCATTACATGCATACATTTAAAGTGCTAAAACTTTAAACTTTAACTCCACGTATGATAAGGTGGTATCCAAAATCATGAAATACATGTGACGTAATTTATAGATGGGACAAAATTTGAAAGTGGTGGTGTTATGTTAATAAAATAAAATTAGGTAAATAAAAATCGAGGCGACTGCGTGTCTACACACACAGACACTCCATTCTTTTTAAATGGTTGTCTTCCATAGAGTATATTACACTTGAAGATCCCTCGTGTTCAGGTGAAACGCGTTGTAAAAGTTATTGAAATTTTCGTTATAAAATTTTTATTAAATTTCGTACAGCTCCACGGTGCTCTTTTTTCTGACTACTCACTTTTTAACAGCGTTAATAACGGTGGAATTAAAGCGCGAGAGGCCGCTGAGGACGATTTAATTAAACCTTAACGAAGATCCCTCATTCCCCACCCTCACCACCTTTACCTGCTCACTGTTTCATTTATTTTTGAATATATTTATTTAGCGTCTTTTGCAATTCGCTATATAAGTACTTTAATTATTCCTTTGTTGAAAATACCATAATTATCAGAATACAAGAAAACATTATTTTAATAGATATATTCCTTAACTTATTCGATTGAATATTTGATAACTCATAGATTTCACTACAAGTTTAAATTGGTTACTTAATTAGTCACGAAATATTTTAATTACCGTACGTAGTGTACCAACGTTTTCTTTTTTTTTACTATTTCAATACCAATTTTGTAATTAGTGTTATTATATTTTTGAAAATGTATTTTCTTTAAAATGATATGTTACCGTCCGGGGTGAGACGTTCTTAATTTTCCTGGCTGTTAAAGGGTTATGAAGCCTGAATTACTCCAAAATCCGAATACGAATTTTTTTTATAAATTTTCAACTTTTAGCGGAGAATGTAATAAATCTTTTTGCATTTTATTTAAACAATAAAATATTTTTAATTCATTTTATATGCACCCGAGTGTGTAATGCTAGGTTATAGATGAAACATTTCTATAATATAAACAGACGTGTAGATGTGTGACATATCATTGGTTGCATTTGACGCCGGTCCACGTCACTGATAGCCACAGCGTGATCCCTTGTGATTTACGGCCTTTTCAGCCGCTAATGTGCACATAGCTTTACCACGTAAACAAGAAGCGTATTTGTATTCACTATGTACTTATTCGTAACACTAATGTGTAACTAATATATTCATAAATAAAATGTTAATTAATTTACTATTATAGTAACGAAACAAATTCTGGAAATCTAAAAGCTTAATTGCGGAAATTACTCTCGGTTTTCCTTAACAGAACTGTCAACTTTCTGAGAAAATGCTACCAAGAATAGATATATAGAATATTAAAATAGAAATAAGAATAACAAACACTAAAAATTACTTTTAAAAAGTATTTTTTAGTAGTCTGTTTAGATCAAGAAACTTTGTTTTCATTTGATTTGAAAGAATATCAAATAATACTATTAAGTGGTGTAAATGGTATATTTAAATATCATAATACACAAAGAAAAAAAATTTACTACGAATTGATGTCTATCGCCGTACCTACGCCTTGTTTTACAATATTTTATTTTAATTTTAATTAAACTGATAGAGAATATACAACGTAATTATGGAAAAGGCAGCAATGTTCAATTGATAAGGATTACACTAACGATCTCTAATGGTCATGGGTTCGATTCTGCCATTGCACCACTAAAATGAACCATATTTTACTAACACAACTACTATCAACTTAGTTCAAATGATTAACAAAAATTTTAGTAACATTAAAACGTTGATAATTTTCTTTAAAAGAAAAAAGTTATCGTTAGATAATATATAGACTCGAATTTAATCCTTTAAACAATAATTAATGATAAACTTAATTAACGTAAATATATGTTTGTATAGTTTGATTAAAAGAATGTATACTTGATATCGGACAAAAGTAATATAGTAGCAATCAGGTAAAATTGACCTTAATGTGGGTCTCTATTGAAGAGTGGAAATAGTTCTGCCCGATAAAGGAATGGTCTAATACGCGAAAACACATCGAGTAGGCCTTAAAATAATATGTTCACGATCGCCGGCGGGTAAACACAGAGTACCTAAGTGTTTGCCTAAAATTTTTAATTCAGTATTTATCGTTTAATGACTTTAGTAAATCAAAAAAACTTAGGAAAAATAAATAAACTTTTATGTATAATAATTATATAATATTTAAAATTATTAATAAAGGAAACAGCAAAAATTATTTCCCAGGCAATTTTTTTTGTTTAATCTTTATATCTGTATTATAATAATATTCCATATATGTAATATGACGACCTGAATGACAAAGTGTTTGCCTGTGGAACCAAAGGTAGCAAGTTTGATTCTTGTATCAAAATAAATATTTCTATCGCCCACAGGTGTTTATTTTAAGTCTAATTAATGAATTCATGTCATTTTGTGTTTAAAATGATACCCACAATATGAATTATCCCAATATATGATTATGAGCATAAACCATATTTTAATTGATGGCAATTCGTATCTCTAAACTAACTAAAGCCGCTAACAAAATTTATACGTAAGCGACGTGAGATACGGGAAAATAATCCTTTCTGATGACCTACTATAACGAAATAGGGAAAATGGTGTGCAAGAGAGTGCGACCCAGTATTGATATGTAACGAGCTGAGGATGATGATAATGTAATTGCATTTCTTAATACTTATTATTAAGTGAAAAAAAGAAAAAGTAAGAATACTCGCAGTAACAAAATGTAAAATTTAATTACCACTATATATATAATGTTCAAATTATATCTACATATATGAAAGAAGTTTGAATATACAGCTACTGCTTTTAAAAGTATTTTTAAAAAGTATGACCGCAGACCGTTTTCATTAAGGTGAGACTTGTTCATTTGCAAAATGATAAATATGCCATAAATTATTTCATTTATTATTCAATTTGATTCTTTCACCGTTGCGTTGCTTCTAATACAACGACAGAGCAGCACTTCGGTGCCGACACCCTTTTTATATTTTTCCTGCAGTAACGATACTGTTTGCTAGTAGACTCTTAATTTTGTGTTTAAACATAGGGGAGATTCGTTCAAAAGAAAACAAATGTACACCTGAGCTTTTGAATTCATGGATATATTTATACAGGTATTTGTGCATTCTACAATTTTACTTAAATTAGAGAATAAGTTGTATAAATTTACAAGTTCGATGTATTGTGTTTTAAGAAAATAATATGACTACTTTGATCCAATGCTACGTATTTGAATAAAACCCTGGTGTAAAAAATAGTTATTAGGTATGCCTTTGTTTTATGCATTCACGAGCATTGTTGTTGTTGATATAATTATTTGAATTTAACTCATTAGGAAACATTATTTTTAAAATAAAGACAACTATAACAACATTATTTTTATTTTATTTTATTTAAAAACCATAAGGATTCAAAATGGAAATAGATGACAATTGGGACGCATTCATGAGTCTACGCACTTGAACTTAGTGAAACTTTAATTGAACGACTGCCAGTGTTCAAGGCTAGACAATATTATTAATAAAGGAAGTCCAAGATGTTATAGGTAACTTTTAAATACGTACACTTACAGTAACCTAAAGTATAATCGAATTTCAAATATCTAACTTTATGAAGGCTTTGTACAAAAGTCCTTAAGTCTGGCACGTCAACAATAGATAGTTTGCGAAATTTACTACGTGTTATATTATAATTTAGTATCGCGAAGCAGCAGTAAACTTGAGCTTAAAAGATCAGCGGGGTCGTGGCTGATAGTGTCGGCGGTGGTGAGTCGTAAGACGGGAGAGACCGCCTGCAGGCACACTCTAACATTACTGAACACAATAGATGTGCAAATTTTTTTTTGTATATTCTTAAATATCTATCTTATCGAATATTGAAATAAACATTCACTGTAATTGTTGCCGATATAATCAATTCTACATAACTCATTAGAGAACATCAATTAAGTATATTAATAAAGACAACTTTTGAAGCATATTCAAAATGCTCAACGAAAAAAAAGACGACATGACGCGATAACAGATCTTTTTTTCATAATCTAAATAAATATAAAACTATATACGTTTTATTATTTTAAAGTTTTATGAATATTTGTTTAGATCATTTCTTTTTTGAGTATTGTATATATATGTATAACGTAATTTAACGTAAACCATATTGTTTTAAGTATAAAATTGCATGAATCTTCATGAATAAATTTTTTTCAAATAGCATTATTTGACTTCAATCAATCAATATCAGCCCACGGCAGTCCACTCCTGGAAATAGGCCTCAATCAAGGCGCGCCACCAAGCTCGATCTTCGTAGCAGCGCAGATCGTCGCTCCTTAAGCAGGGAGGCGTCCCACCTTACGTTTGCGGAGACGCGGTCTCTACTATGGCACTCGTCTACTCCAATGGTTGTCGGTTCTCCGACAAACGTATTCAACTCATTGCCACTTCAGTCTGCCGACTTGAAAAGCTATGTTGGTCACTCTGGTTCGCCGGCGAATTTCTTCATTCTGAATTCTATCCATCGGATAATTTCATATTGATCATAGCCCTCTCTATAGCCCTGTGAGCGAATTTGAGGTTGTTTGACTTATCATCCATTAATTGCCTACTTGGTAACTAAATAATAACCTACCTGATAACTTTAATGTTTATGTAATAATTTATTGTTGGTAACTTTTATATTTACATAAAACATTATTATGAATTTGCATTTACAAAGTTTTATAACTAACTTGTAAATTCCTTAGTCGTTTTAACACTTCAGTAACAATACCGCCGCTCCGCCGCTTTGAATTTTATGAAATTTAAAAAGTTCTCGGAGACGAGGAAAAAATGCGATTAAATATGTTTTGTTCAAGAGCAAGACATTAAAGCGATGTTAAGGGTGTGATAATAAGGGCGTTGATAAGCGTTTATTAGCCGGGCAGCCTCGGGCCGACTGGCTCAATAACAGTAGAGGCCGTAACGCTATCTAGGGGGAGTTAAATCATTTTAACGCAGTTTAAGACGGGACTTCTTTAAGAAAAACGCGATCTTATCACAATTATTTGGTTTTCAATTGCTCACTCAGACTTGCAATGATTTCAATTGTAAGATATGTTTTTCAAGCTGTTTGTAATGTTTTTTTTTCTTATATTGTTATGTAATACAATAATACATGAGAAATTCACAAAATTCTAGAAGAACATTGACGTATGTATGTATGAATTCGTGTGTTGCTTAAAAAGTTTATCTTTTTATTATTTATTTCTTATTGTAAGGGTTGAGGTAAGTAGATTTCTATGTGATGTTTTATAGTTTGATCTATTATCTATAGATATAAGTAGTTATATAGATAAATTTGACCCAGTTTTAACGATATAAGATTTATCGAATTTTAACGAAACAAGCGTGTGTAATTTGACAATGATTATGATACATATATTATTAGTATCCTGTAAATTCAATCATGAGCATAATCGTTATTTAATTCGCCACTCGTTTTAGTAAGCCGTAAAATATTAGATAAGGGTATGAGGAGGTTAAGCCCTACGCGATGCGGTCGCAGGTGCACGCTGCGGCCCGAGCTAAGCTCCAACCAAACTATTGATGCCCCTGGACCTGTTTACGATGATCTAAACGATCCTATGGATGCATAGTTATTTGTTGTGTAAAATAGTAAAACAGTAAAGTAGTGAATTGGTGAAATTGCAATAGGATATTTATTATCAGTACAAGCAAACGATCTTGCGGTTCACTTGGTGTTTTACTACCAATACTTTTTTTATTTTTGTTAAAATGATCTTTTCTCGTAGGATTTAAGTAATATCAACATTCAGCCCTCCATAATTATTTAAATATCACTCTATCTCATTGCGGATTAAATCAGGGGATCCCAAAATACGTCGAGCGCAATTAGTGATCTAAAATATCAATTTGATTTGTGTAATTGCACCTCTTTACAGGAGCATAGCTGCCACAGTTGTTATTAAGCGTTTGTAATTTAATATCATTTGCATAGACGTGACCTGCGCTTCAGTAGAGCAAGTGGAACTTGTGGACGGCTTTTTACGTAATGGTAGATAGTATATATATACATACTGTATAACAGTACTAAAAGAATATTTGTAGGCAGATTTGAAAATCGACGTTATAAATTTGAATACTACGATTTAGATTTTATTTAGAATTCGAAATTAATTTTGCTCCTTAACAGAAGAAACAGATATAGGAAACATATTATTTATCAAAATCCAATATTTGAAACTAGGACCACTTAAAATTGTCTATATTCGATAAATAACAATATGAACGAAACCAAACTGATTTAACTTTTAAATCATTTTTCTGAAAAGCAATAACATTATTTTGTAATGGTCGAAATATTTATTTATTTTCAATTCAGAAAAAAGATTTATTTACTGAATTAAACTTATTACAAGTAATTTTATTCTCGATAAAATATCTACCCCGTGTTATTTACGGTTGAGCCAAAAATATGTATTAATATACATCTATAGTATATGTACGTTGCCGTAGCGTTAATGATAGTTAGCAGAATATTTTCTATCAAATTAATTGTTGAGTGTGGGTAGACAGGAGGGCAGCGTCGGGAGGTTGGGCCCGCACACCCCTGTCACAGATACAAATCGCGCGGATTTACGCGCACTCGAGCCCCACTGGAATTTATCCAACGCTTCTATTTACGTATCCTTTTATTTGTTTCACTCCTATTAGTCCCGATAGAGAATTTTTATGTTTGCATGCCCCCGGCGCCTGCCCTCGTAAAGCGGCGACTTGTGAACGCTTTAGAGCAACGATAACACAATTTTAGAGCAAGCGATCTCTGTTTATCGGATTATGAAGCAATAACTTAACGCGTTCGGCTCCAGCAAATATTTTCGTTTGCAGTGAGACGACACTGCGTGACTAATTACAACCGTTTGTTGTACCGAATCCAGGTGCGTTGACAAATGTAATCCTCTCGGGGTCCCCTTGAACGAGTAATGCTTACTTTACAGCACCACCACAATTATTTCCAAATATATGTTTTACCTAGTGGTGGTTCAAAAGTAATAAGTTTTAGTAATTATTGACACATCACTCTTAAACGCCTAAACGTAACCATAGACACATTTATCTTCTTGAATTTTTTTTTAAGCGATACTGAAGGTGAGTACTGTAACTAAGTTTCTATACTTGTGTGTTGTTAACATTTTTATTGCCTAAATTTTTTTGCGACCTGATTGAGTTTCGTGCCTTAAACCGTATCAATTATGTAAATTGCCAATTTTTTTTGGTGAATCTTTTCGTGAATCTCTAAAAATATAATACGAAATTTATTAGAAATTTAAACTAAGTTGTTCCTATTAAATATAATTTTTCAAAAGCACATAATTATCTACATATACCTAGACAATTTGAATCAAAATATTTGGATTTATTTATGTCATGTTAAAGGGAGCGGATCAGTGTGAATCCGCTGGGCAAACATTTAAATTAATGTAATAAAGAGGCGTGAAATGCACGGCTTTCGCGGATCGAGGGATTAGCGTAGCACATACCGCGTAGCCACGTTACTGTGTAGCGCCGCGGTCTACGCCATTTTGTGCATAGCAGTTATTTGTATATATATATATATATATATATATATATATATATATATATATATATATATATATATATATATATATATATATATATATATATATATATATATATATATATATATATATATATATATATATATATGTAAATTTATTTATTCCGTTTATTTAGTTTTGCAGTGTTTTATTTTAGTTAGTACTTTCTTGAATAAATAGCAATAATAATATATTACAACCAGCAAAATTAAGTTATAATATAAAATTAAATATGCTATTTTTATTAAAGCAATTTTCTTTTCACTAAAAAAGCCACTATATGACGATGTTCAATAAATAATTAAAAGAATTATATATATGAATGGTATATATATATTTACTTATTTTCTTTATTTATTTATATATATATAACATAGTTGCAACAGATATAGATGTATGTCATTACTTAAATAAGTGATTGTGTATAATAAATATTTAGTAATTACGAACAGAAAACGTAATGGTCAGTAAGTGATCGAATCGAAATCGGCTAATTACGCCCGTGTCGGCATAAATCGAGCCCGCTGTCGGCGTGCCTTAATGCGGGTTAAGCCGACCGTTTGATAATGGGGTTAACGCGTCAACACGATCTAAAACTCTATTTCCCTCGTATTTTGTATTTTCCATTTACCATTACTACTGATTTATTATAATTTAAGAACTTAAGGCCTATTTTGATTTTCTTAGCATAGTTTGGTAAATTATCGATGAGCGACCCACACAAAACTCCTCTTTATACGTTTTTTATGCACCACCACTTCTTAGAACCAGTAGCTACTTAGCTACCTTCACCAGTATTTACAAACCGATACAAAAACTAACATTGAAATATTCAAAAACAAGTATAGATGCCTTTTTTAAAGGCTGGATACCTTTCCACATTACTTGTAGTATGACTGATATATATATATATATATATATATATATATATATATATATATATATATATATATATATATATATATATATATATATATATATATATATATATATATATATATATATATATATATATATATATATATATATATATATATATATGCGGCTTTGATTTGACAGAAAGTACTGTTAGGTGACATGCTTCCTATTTCATAAAAATTATATAGCTTGATAATCACGAATAGCTATTCAACCGTGCATCAATATCAATATCAGTCTGCAGCAGTCTACTGATGGACATAAACCTTACTCAAGGCGTGCCACCTAGCCCGATCTTCGGCTACACGCATCCAGACTTTGCCAGCCGCCTTGCGCAGATCGTCGCTCTATTTAGCAGGGTACTATTTTACGTTTGCCGAGTGGCGGTCTCCACTCCAGCACTCGTCTACTCCAACGATTATTGGTTCTCCGACAAACGTGTCCAGTCCATTGCAACTTCAGTCTGCTAACTTGAAGAGCTATCTCGGTGACTCTGGTAAAATTAACTTAACATAATAAGGACAACCGTGCATAACTTGGCAAAATTAGATTTTATTTTAAATTTCAAAAACATCTATTTTGCTATTTTCTATAGTAATTCTTAAAATAAAGTACATGTTTCTCTTTCTATAATTGTGTTTATTTAAATAAAATAAATTAATTAGTTATTGTACGTATCGCTAAGCATTAAAATTTCATTCTCATGCGTTATTGTAATATTCCGATGTTGGTGTAAACAGGTAACACATGTTGCGTCGCGACCAAATGACGAGCTGTTTCATTATTGTGAAAGTTTGACAACACGTCGCGGCCCTCAGACGTGATCAGTGAAAATATTACCGCTTATAACGTGACACAAAACGTACAAAGTAATAATTTTTACTTTTTTTCATACTAAATATTATATTAAAAGCTAAAATAACCGTATATGACAAGAAATGTATAGTTATACATAATTTCATCAATAGAAATACAAGGATTACCAAATCTCACGTTAAAAGAAAGAAACATACATCATATCGGTCTCATATGTTCCAAGAGTCAAATAAAACATTCCAATCACGTTAGGTCGCTTGTTTTACAAACCAATACGATGTGGGCTTTCCGTAGACCTGACGTAACGGTTTTCAATTGTAGCACTTATGAAAGTAAGTAGAAGGTTGTAAATATTTCGTGGCCTCAAAGGCCACTAGACATGACAATGCAATCAGCGGTGACCGGGCAGGATTTGGTTCATACATAAGCGGATTTGCGGGATGAATAAGTTTCGACCCCACAAAATAACAAAGAACGTTATAGTACGCGTAACGCCTTCTGTAAGTCCGTTTGCAAAAATCTTTCTTTATCCTTTATTTGAACTTGCCAACATAAAAATATTGAATTGAGATAATATGATGTTAATAAATTGTTTTTTAGATATTTAGACCTTAGGATATAGTATCTTTTACAGTGAATACTGTGTTATTCCTGTCCTATATATATAATTGGACCACCTATTTCATTCGTAGATGTCGCAGTAGGCGATCATGGGAGTACAAACAACAGCGTATAATTGAGAAGAAAAATCTTCGATCGGCAATCCGCCCGTCAAGCGTGAGCCTTTCGGTAACATAACTTGACTACATTGACGATTGATTTGTTAAAAAAAATATTGTGTAACAGTATTGCAAATAATATACGTATAAAATAAATATAAGTAATGTATGTATGTGTATTTTTATATGATTTTCTTCAATAATTCTTTTAAAATAATAAAAATAACATTTTTAACAATTTCTGACATGATTTTAATAATAATAATAATAATAATATTTTAATCGGGGGAATAAATCACAACAGTAATCAATTATAACGGTTTTCCTATGTCATATATCATCATAAATCTAATCAGGTTTATATTTCACTCAATATTTTTCTTTGCAGTTTAAAACATGCCATAATAATGCGTAAAAATATTTATTTTTACGCATATTTAATTAGTTAAAATATATTTATTAAAATACGTTAACATAGAATTAAATAATAATTAAAATATATTACAATACATATTTATATTTGCAACATTTTAATTATTGAACATTTCTTTACTTTAGTAAAACTTTTGTCCTTAAACAATACATTCATATGTACATACATTTAGGTTTTGCTTAATGTCCGTTTCACAGCTCCGGATGTTAGTCTACGGCCGGAGATCGAGGATGAAAACGTTGGTAAACCGCGACTTCGCTCTAGAATGGGCTTTTTGATTGTTCGTCTGGGGGCCGTTGTCGGGACTGGGGTCGAGCGCTGTGGCGACTGATTAATGTCTCCGATTCAATATTCTGACAGGTGCGGTCTCGCCGTTCATCGTACTCGTGGTCGTCAGACACGCACTTCGATACGTATGTACATTCGTGGAGGAGGCTTCTCATATTTTAAGCACTAAAACAAAGCTTTTATATGTTATACGTATAATATTCACTTAACGATCAAGATGTATTCTGGCATATTTATATATTGATACGTAAATAACAAGCTTTGTACCCCTTTTTGAGTACTTTGCGAGAGGAGTGTAAGATTTGTCATAGTTAAAGTTTATATGAAAGAGTATATAAAAATAAAATAAAAATAAGAAAATTATTAAATTAAATAACGATTTATTTTTAAATTAATTTACAATATATTATTAAAATACAACCACTAGTTTTAATAAATACTAAAACCATGAAAAAAAGAAATTTATAATAATGTTCCCTTCCCTTTCGATCTCAGCTTGACTGGCTGACTATTCGCCAACGCAGAAAGGTCAGAATACTCTGCACCCTTTTCAGAATTTCAAACGATCCTTGTGCTCCAGTGTATCTCAAATCAAAGTTGCAATACCTGACGGTTTCTAATAACTTCTATAAAATTAGTTTTCAATATATTTTTTGTACAAGCTGCACCACTTCCCAACTAATTTTACACTAGGTAGTTTTTGGTTATAACAGCAATATTTATATATTGATTTAGCTTACTTTTATTATTTTATTACTTTTATATATTATTATATATGAAATTATAATATGAGCTATTATAATTTCAAGAATAAAAGTATAAAATATTTTTTTCAAATAATAGCTAAATACAAAATAGTTTATAAAATTACATAAGTTTTTTATCGATAAATTAATACGTCAAAGTAAATTGAGATAGGCATTTATTTTTCATAGTTTAAAACAGTAGTGGAAAGCTAGTAGTAGTAGAAATTTATGCAAGATCTATTAACTAACTAACACATTGAGTATATTGATATTTGACAAGTCAAATTATAAAATCTGATGTTATATCTTACCTTCATGTTATAAATAACATATTCGCGAGTATGACAGCTGTTGCTAATCGGCGACTCCCCTCATCCCAGCATTAGTGGATCTCGCGGCAAACTAAAATTTTCTCTGCTCCAAACTTTTGCGAACAACATTAAGTCAATCTGCTCGTTTTACAGATGTTATCCTAATATTAACCGCGGCACGCACCGAGCTCTGGACTGATGACTTGCGGCAACTTTCAACATTTATAGAATAGGTTATATTGACGGCAAATAAACTGATATCTATAAAATGTATAGTTCCCTGATATAAATAATATTACCCACAATCATCATTAATAGTCGACAATAACAATCGTACTATAACTTTGTTGTACATACATATATTTAAAAATATATTTTTAGATAAAGACAACGCTTAAACAAGTTTTAAACTTTTCAATCACCTTCTTTCAGCGGCATCTACTAGGTAATACAAACTTACTCAAAAGCTTAGAACACGTGTATGCAGCGGTGATTTCTTTATATCAGGTGACCCACTTACTCGTTTTCCGTTAGTATAAAAATGCAATGTATTTTTTAAATATGGTTTTTGTATAGGAAAGGAAGTCAAACTAACATGCGTGTCACCTAAGGGAAAGTAATCAACGCTGCCCATAAACATTTGCAGCGCCATAGGAACTGCAAAAGCATTGCCGGCCTTAAATTTATGTGTAAGCTTGTTGATTATGCTAAATCTTTAATTTTTTTAGCAGTAATGACATATATTTTTATTTATCATTGTACTATCTATCATTTGAGATGAGAATGAGTCGTAAACGTAATAAAAGTCGTAAACTAAGGGCAACTACTACCGGAATGTCTAACAAGGAGGATTCTCTTTTGCAATAAAAAGGTAAAAAATGAATAGAATTATTCTATATTTGTACATCATTAAGCCTCACTATATAAATAATATCAATGTTATATAAAATGTTAATTATATCATCGCCTTTTTCAAAATTGTTGGTCTAATGCGAATTAAGGATTACATATTGCATTTTATTACTCAAGTATGCGCTGTTGCCCAACAATTGGATATTTACTGCAATAAGCACCTCATACGAGACTCATGAAATAAAAAATATAGAGTAGCCTTATTATAATGCTGGCTATAACATGGCAAAACAATCGGAAGTCATGAGCCTCTAGAGAAACTAGAAGACTAAACTCATCGCATGCCGATTTCATGGCTTCGTCACGAAACCCACAGTGAAAATATTTATTTAATTTTCAGTATATCCTACTGTTGTTAGTGCTCGTTCACCTAAAGTTATTTTTATTTACATATGGATTTAATTGAGATCTGCCGTGAAAAGATATGTTACATATTCAGAAATAACTGGAAGAGCAAAATGCAAAATTCAGCTTATATAGTTTATAGTAGTACTACATCTCTTCCGAATAGAATATTTAGAGTCAGTCATACATTCTCACTAAATCAATAATAATAAAATATTAGTAAATCATATTTCAATATTTATACTGATCCAAATAGATAAAGTAACCAAATGTAAATCAACCACTCTTAACCAGTACAAATGTTTAAATTTAAAAAATATGTTTGAATACACAGAAGTTATATGGCATTTCTGTGCCTAATTTTTTTTTCTACACCTTATTAGTGACGATCAATCATGTTATAGCTTCTATGTATAAATATGTTTTTATTTATCATATATCAACTTATATAAAAGCAATTATGCAAAATAGATTAAGGATTTTGGTGAGAAATAGATTTTACAATTCATACAATGCACGCGATTGGAATCCACGATATTTCTTTTCACAAAGTAAGAATAAAGAATTCGCATTTTTAAACAATTTTTAATTTGAAAAAATATTCTGTATTTCGTTCCTAGTTATATATGCACGTCGGTATGTATACGATATTCTTTCCGACCGCGATGTTATACCTTATGACTCCTTAACTTGCTTACAAACGTTAGCTAAAAAATTGCATTTGTAATGTGAAAAGGTTATGCAATATGAAGAGTGTTATGTCGAACAAATGAATTGTTTCAAAAGTTTTGTTTTTGTATTTATATATTAAAACTTTTTAAATACATTGTGCGCAAGGAGTAGTGTGAGAATTGGCATAGTTAAAGTTCATATAAAGAAAGTGTACAGGAAGGTAAAATAAAATTTCGATCACTATATATATAAATATTATTACATTTAATATTCACATTTACTTTAAAAAATAAACGGTTTAATGTCATGGGCCTAATATAAATAAGTTTGGTGGTGTACACTGCGGAGCGGCACTGAAGCGTCTGTAGCTCGTAGCCGTACGCCCCGCGCACCAGCTGCGTACAAATTGCTTAGACTCGATAATGGCGTATTCAATTTGCGTGGATTTGCAACGCGAACTCCAACCAGACGTTTAGACGCGAAAAGATTTACTTTTGATTTTATTAGAGCGATATTGCAGCCGCTATTACTTCTGGTATTCACAATGTGTACAGTAAATGATAAAATAATTTCTGCTCATTGAATTATTGCCCCATATCATCAAAATTAATAATACAATCAAATTGATATATCTTTTCCTATGTATTTTTTTAATTCTGTGATAAAGTAAGAAAAAATTAACGACGTACTATATTACACCAGTTTTGCCCTATGCGTGTAAAAAATGTTGATACGGATAATCCCAGTGCGACATAACAGAGATTGTATTACAGCAATAAGTCCGCTTCGGAGCTCGATAAACGGGAGCTTAATCCCGCCAAGATTTTTTCACACGTCCCCACCGTCGATCCGCGCGCGGGTGCCTTCGGGAAAACTAATAAAGAAACCATCTTGCAGTCAGCTGAAGCGTGAAATGTATTTTTTATATAATTTACCGTGGATTGATTGCGAGATACGGGACTCAAATACATGTATTCCATTTTAAATATGTACATAATTTGTAGTTCATATATGACGTTAATCACGTGCATTTATTTTTTTAATCAGTATACATATAGCAGTTCAGTTATAACGTCAGTGTTGTAAATAAGCAACGCGATGTGTCGACGTGACGGTGGCTGGCGGTCATGCACTAATTACGCCGCCGTCACGTGTTTCCCGCACAAAACATGTCGTCACTGCCAGACTAGACTAGATCTGTCCTCGCTTTTACGAATATATCGATACTTTGAATACTACACATTCATTCATTGTAGTCACTAGTAAAAGTTTAAAATTGATGAGCTGTCGCAATGAGTCATGCATTTGATACAAATCCTGCGAATCGGGTTTGAAACACAACTATGAAATCAAAAGTTTAGAATCTAGGTTTCGAACCGTCATATGTTTATAATGTCAAGTAACGATATACATATCACTGCCTGCACAGGAACTAGCCTTATGCAGTTGAACCAAGTAGATAAAACAAATTAAAAGATATTAAACATTTTTATTAAATAATATGTTTTATTATTTTTTAAAATCTTACAGTGTTTTACAATTAACATTGGACTACAGTTATTTAGTTATTACTTGAAATGTGTTATATAATTTTATGAGCTGATGTATTCGGTCCACGTACGTTATGTAGTGCGACGTACGTACGTACGTCGCACTACATAAGTTGCGAAAGATGTAAGAGTACTATAAGATTAATATTTGAAACATTTTAATAGACGAATATTTTATAAAAATTACTTATTTATACTTATTTTTATTTTATTTTAATAAAATCTCTAAATATCTAGGCAAACTTACCGAAAACTTTTTGGAGTTGTTGGTGAAATGTCTTTATACAAGCTTTAAATAGATTATTATTAATTTTAAAATCTAATAATAAAAATAATATGTCCTTACCAACATGTCACATCCCTAACCAGGCTCGGCGTGGTCAGCGGCGACTGTTGACTCTGATATGGCAGGCCACTACTGTAAAAAGCCCGACAACACGCAGCGGTTGTCTGGGCTTGCCTACCCTCAAAGCAGGACTCGACCGCAAACTGCATTCGACGCACGCCTTTACAAATGGCTATAATTTATTTGTAAAATTAAAATTATGATGAAAATTTCTAGCATATTTCAACTGATTTTATTGATCATTTGCTTCATTATAACACTGCAACAAAAGTAACTTTTATTAATATTACAATTTTATTTCATAAATGTGTTAACGTAAAAAATACTTTTTGAGGTTGTTTACATATACATTTTCTGTTTATTGTTACTTAATTATAAAACATACTTAAGTAGAATAATTACAATAACAATAAAAACAAATTTAAATAGAATGATTATTCACGAATCACGAAGAGGAAAATTCTCACTTTCATAAGTTTCCTTTTCTAAATATATGTTACGTTTATAAGTATAAAATAATAAGGTATAAAACCTTTTGTTACTATACCATTAATTAACACTACTATCTTAACATACATATGTATGTTGAGATAGAGAAATGACAACTACTACGACATCATTATGTCGTCGTCTAAACACCAATATAGTAAATTCAAAATGAATATCGATTGATTTTCAAATTATAAAAAAATATCTGCTTACACATATGTATAGTGTTTACCTTCAAAGACGATAAACCACGACCGCTCTGTCAAAAGTATAGCGCCTAAGAAGAAAATATATGTAATACCTACCTAAGCAAAGATTAATAAAAAAAAAGTTTCAGCCCGATACTAGGATTGATACACAATAACAGAGTTAAACACTCAAACTCAAAATAAATATCTCTAGGCCATACAAAAATTGAAAAACATACTGATGCGGGAATCAAACCATTGATCCTCGGCTCAATACGGCCGAATCAAAGGCGATATATAATACCTTACCATACAACGATAACTTACCATAATGTGGTACGCTTTTTCATTCGTTTACTTCTTGCATAAAAAAAATTAGTAATGACAGGTTGCATACGGTAAGTTTGATTCAACTATAAATAAGGTTCATTTTAATTTTATCTTATTACGTTATAATATTATAGTTCATTTTTAAAAGACAAAAACATTTTTACCTTTTTTATACTTTGCTACAGAGGTTACAAGGGTGTTGAGAACATTGCTTTGATTCACATTTGGAATTGCATTACAGTTGTCGTGAAACAAGCGCTTAAAACCTTTTGCCTGTGCACGGCGAAGCCATCGTTTACATTTGATAGCACTTGTATCGAGGTAATTGCAGTCGGCGCTCCGACTCGCTTCTGTATTTGCTTTTTTCTTTAAAGCTTTCTCATCTTTTACACAAATGCTAAGTAGCGTATAAATGTGGTAGGAAAATCATTACAGTTTCATATAGCATCTATATTATTCAATAATTATAGTTTGTTATAAACTCTTACTGCTTATTAAATAATATATAATATTTGCTAAAACGTAAATAGGGGGTAGGCGAGTCGTACATTGTGTACAGGTTACGCCACTATACTGTTTCTTCGCGTTTTACTTTTTTTAAAAGAAACCAATGAGTTTTTCTTAGTGCATTTTTTATGTCTAAGTTATACATTTATTATTTTAATAATAAATATATATATATATATATATATATATATATATATATATATATATATATATATATATATATATATTATATACATATTATATACATATATATATATACATATATATAAAATCATGGCATATATACAATTATAACAATAAATGCTAACGTGGTAAAAGTTTTTGTTTATTTACTCGTGTCATGTTTAATTTGAAACAATCTCTGGGCGGAAACGAATCAGGGCCGGGTGATTCAATTATGTCACGTTTGGAGTACAGTCGACCGAGTGAAAAGATAGGGAAAAAGGAGAAAAATGTCAGCAATAGATCGCGTTGACGATAAGTGGATGACTTCTCGCATGGTTTGCCGTCAAAGGGCGCGCAACGAGGCGCGAACTCGGACCCGCCGCCGCATCAAACTGCCAACGGAATAGCCACATACTTGTGTGTGGTATGATTGTACACGGCTGGTAACAACATTTTCAAACATTGTAGAAGTTGTATACAACATATCAAACATAAATTTTATTTAAATCAAATGCAAAATTTAGCTTTAAATACAAGATGACTTCCACGTCATTTCAGTAATTCATTACATACACAGCTACAATACTCAGATGATACGTTATAAATGTACGTTATTTCGGTATAAAACATGCTATCGAATTTAAACTAACTTCTCGATGATTTAGAAATTTAAAACTTTTAATACAACTAAGAATTGGATGATAATGACTGAATTAACTAATTTACTTTTTTACATGTATCTTTGTTTAATATCAACGTGGCAATATAAATATGTATATTTACGTATGTATATATAATTAAAATATGTATATTTACGTTAAACTATGTATGTTCATTGTGTCTGTACCTATATATGTATATTCGTATTATGTTTTAATTTGTCTTTGAATATGAATATATAGTTTTAGCAAAATTGAGTATCACACTTGATTGGTGAAAGCCGTTAAAGTAAATGCGAGAATTTTCTAAGGTTCCATATGATCCCATATCGTACTACCGGCTTAACCTACCGGCAGTAAAGCAAATCCTTTCTAAATTGCGTGTCGGCGGTTCACATGTTGGCACGATTTGTCGTTTGTCGATATTTTAAAAGAACGCGAGCTCCACGCGTAAAAGAGATAGGAGAGTTAGGACTTAGTATCCATTTGGTGAAATTGGCCTCATTCAAGATAACAACAACTTTTCACACCCTCGCAACTAAATGTGCAATTCATACGCGTGTAAAGGCGTAATCGAGCTTTCCAGTGTATACCTTACTCTGTGCAAATAGAGTTGAGTTTAAATAAAACGTATGCGATTTAGCATGTGTCATTGTTGATGTGTTGTTTATCAGATGATGTCCAATACTACGTGGAAGCCAGATCTTCAGTAAAATTATCTTGAAAGAAGGCGACATTTTATTTTAAAAACTGCTTTTTAAAATAAAAATAACTGAACTGGTTTCTATTTTCTAAATGATTGACTTCTTGGTGACATTATTTTTAAACAAGTATTCATATTTTCTGTACTATTTACTTTAAATCCATACACAAATAGATACATGATAACAAATAATAAAGCAGTCTAATACGTAATTTTTATTTCAAATGAAATATATACACGATTATATATATATATATATATATATATATATATATATATATATATATATATATATATATATATATATATATATATATATATATATATATATATATATATATATATATATATTAACGATTACTACCTCTTCGTTCATAAATACTCGATATAAAGCCCGCCGTAAGCAACGATTTCATTTAAGTTTGCATGAGATTACACGCCTGAGCGAACAAAGAAAGCAATCCTATCTCCCTGGCTCTTGAACATTCTTTCTCAGATACTCCATTCAATATAAACAAGAAGCACACAGACATTTATTTCTATCATTTTTTATGTTTTAGGAAGGCAAACGAGCACGCGTGTATTAGAAGACGCCTTTACACATCAATAACACCATAGACATGCAAAAACGGTCTTTGAGAAATATGTAAGCTTATTATTTTTTATAAAGATTACAATGTTGTATTAGTTCGGAAATAGCGGTGATGGCTGGAAGGCCGCTGCTACACACACACACACACACATATATATATATATATATATATATATATATATATATATATATATATCTCATTTAGTAAATGTGT